>APFE030211974.1:64014-88729 GCA_000404065.3 Pinus taeda | reverse complement strand
TGAGTCAATCAACTATGCCTCATGATCTACATGTGTACTTGAAGAAGCCAAGTACACATCCCCACCTTCATTTGAGGTGGTTTTCGCCTTTGCAGAAGGAGCATATCAGATCCCTTTGCTTTATCAGGAGCTTTAGATTTACAGTCCCTTTTGTAGTGCACTTCCTTTCCGCATTTCCAGCACACCACCTTTACAGGTTTTCCTGAAGATTTAGACTTCCCTCTAGATTTAGATCTCCCACTCGATGACTTGTTTTTGTTTCTGTTCTGGGACTGTTCTCGTACAGACAAGGCATCACCATTCTGGCTCTCCATATTTTTTCGTCTCATCTCCTCTGTTAGCAAGGATGAGACTATTTCATCAAACTGCAAGGCAGTTGTATTGCTACCTATTGCAATAACCAAACTATCCCACGAATCTAGTAGAGAACACAACAAACTGATGCATTTATTTTCATCTGAAATTTTAATATGAACAGATAATAACTGACTTACCTTAGTATTAAATGCGTTCAGATGCTCTGTCACCGAGTCTCCATCTTTCATCTTCAGGTTATACAACTTTTGCCGCAGGAACAATTTATTCACCAGAGACTTAGATTGGTACAAAGTCCCTAACTTGTGCCACAAAGCCTTCGCTGTAGCTTTCCCTGATACATTCAACAATACTGAACCTGAGACACACAATCGTATTGTGCTCTTTGCCTTCCAATCCAACTTCTTTCATTCTTCATCGGACACTCTCGTTGGTTTAGTAGCCGGATCTACCGCGATCAATTGATCTTTATCCACCAACAGATCCTCCTCTTGAGTTTCCACAACTCAAAACTCTGACCATTAAATTTCTCGATCTCTATCTTTCCACTGCTCGCCATTTTCTTTCACCACCAAAATCGATCTCGCAGATCTCCCATTGAATAGGGTCTACCACAGGCCCGAGCGTCCTCAGCAACAAAGGCGTCCCTTTGAAGCCAAAAACAACTCCGATTCCAAATGTAGGTTTTAACCTTGTATAGAAATTACCTAATTCTAAAACACAGAAAATAAACAATGCGAGAGCATAACACATAAAACACATATACACAAAGATTTTCTCCTGGATCCCAAAACTGGAACTACCAGCTTGATTTTTCATTATGTTCCTTTCAATGTTACAATACATATTTATACATGCCGAAGCATCCAATACCATGGACTGAAAACCATCGCGTCCAAAACCATGTGCGAAAATCATGTACAAAACCATAGGTAATTCCGACAACCTAATATAGGGTCCAAAAACAAAATTTTCCGGGGCGTTGCCCTGGACCCCATAGAGGGGGGTTCCCTGCACCCGTCAAACCCCCGTGACCCCTTCGCTACGCAATCATCGCAACGAAGGGGGGGCTCCGCCCACCATCTAACCCCCCAGTTAACTACGTGGGCTAGTCATGGAAAGAATATAACACAACCCAACATTTTAATGTTTGAATTAACTGTACATTCTTGAATTTGAGAGGGCCGTTTCTGGTTTGTTATCAAAATACCTGGACTTTGAGGTTCAGACTGCAAACTGGTTTTGATGGTGGCTGAAGAGGGTAATATGGCTTCAAGTATGCTGTGGATGGCTGAATTGGGCGTCCGGGGTGTACTCGGAAGGTACTCGGTGGTTGAATTTGTTTGTAGAAACTCGGGTTTGCGCAGGAAGTCTTGAAAGCTTTCGTAGAACAAATTGAGCAAAAAGGGTAAAAATGGGGGTCTGTGGTCTTTTCACCGGCAATGGTTAGAAATTGGTGCGGAAAATCATAATGAACAGTGATGGTTTTGGCTTACGTGGGGAGGCTGTTTAGGGGGCCATCGCACTGCTTTTGGCCATCGGGCAGTATTTTCCTGAGAGCACGCGAGTTAATGCATTACTGCCATGTAGCCAAAAGGGGCCCGAGCAAAGCCGCTCATATCATGTGCTTTCGGGTGGGTAAACTTCGGGAGGTGAATGGACGCGATATGGGTGTGTGCTGTCATATCTGGGGGTGACAGATTTGACAGCTGTCGCGCGGTGAAGTTGCACGACGCGAAATCAGGGCAAAAATTAGTGGGGCCCAAGGTTTAATTACAATTAATTTGTAATTAATTAATGACTGAGGCGGGGTTAAACTGCAATGGGCGGGTTTGTGAAGTTGGGCCAAGGTTTTGTCGGGAAAATGATATTTGCAGAGTTAATTAATAATGTGGGGGGAGATAAAACTTAGGATAAAGGGTTTTATGGGTTTTTAGGGAAATTAAGCAAGGGGAAAGTGAATTTTTTTTAAAGGGGAAAAGGGGTTTCACACTAGGGAAAAAGGGTTTTTGGGTAGGGGAATGAATTTGGAGGGTAATTTGCTAGGGAATGTGTGAAACCAAGGGGCAAGGGCGAAAATGTAGGGAAAAGGTGTTTTCATAAGAAATGAAGGGGGTAAAAGGGGAAATTAGTAAGTATTTAGTGGGAGGTGAAATGAAATGAAGGGGAAGTTAACCAAATCAGCTTATAAGTATCCTTTTACTTTCATAACTGCTCCTGCACACTGTAACACATGATTAAACATGATAGATGTTCTTATGCTTTAATCAACTTTGTACTTTCTGCAACCTTTCTTCTACTTACCCTTTTACTTATCCTATCATTTTTTCTTCACTTTGTTGAGTGCATTTAAGCTAGTAGACCCTTTTCTTTCCTTTTTCTTTTGAAAAGTAAACTATCTACTTCTAACCTTATATCTTCCAATGGCTCAGATTAAGCTTATGAGCACATTTTATTTCTCTACCTATCGACTGATCTGCCAAGATTAAACAGTTTGGCTAGATCTTTATTCTCTAACTATAAACAGGAAATTTAAAGCATGAAGTAGTCAAGATTAAACAGTTTGACCAGATCTTTATTCTCTTACTATAAATAGAAAATTTAAAGCATGAAGTAGTCAAGATTAAACAGTTTGACTATCATGGGTTGTGGCATGTATGACAAGTTGCACACAACCATTATTTTAGACAGTAAAGTAAAGAGTAGTGGCACTTGGACTTGAACACTTTCATGATCTGTTTTTGTTTGGGGTTCATATTTTTTCATTTTTTGTTTTTGGTCTCTTCTTATTCCTTTTGTCCTTTGATATTTCTTTTAGGACATACCCTCTTCACATTTTTTATTTTTAATGTGGAAAACATTTGCAGAAAGCAAAGGTATATACAATATTACAAGACTTAACCATAGTGAATTCAAATTATGAACCCTATTATTATAGGACTCTAACACCTAGCACAATTGTTCCTCCTATTTCGTAGGAAACAATTTCTGTGCTCTCCACAATCAAGGCTCTCTCACAAACTTGTAAGCTTTGGCTTGTCACACAAACCTTTGTGCACAAAATAATGAATTCTTTGTGCTTTCGTCCTCCTCTTTATAGGCCCAATTCGAACATGCAAGAAGAACAATGAATTCGAGTTTTGATTGACGAGTTATTTGAGAGTGTTACTATTTCTATCTCCAATCAACACTAGAGTTCTTAACTCGTTCTTCCTTCAATTAAGACTAAAGGCTAACTCGTTCTAATTGAATTGCTAACTGTCACCTCGTTTTGTAGTCAAATTGATGAAAACTCCACTTAACTGAAGCTCCAACTCTATGCATGCTAACTTGATAATTATTCCGGTAAACTGGAAATAACTCATCCTAACTGAGGTCTAACTTATGAGCTTGCACTCATATTGGGAGAAGGATAATTTAAGGTCTTCACTGGCTAAGGAATAAGACAAAAGAACTTGCTTGCTACATTTTCAACACCCCTTATTGAGGAAGGTGCTTCTAGAAAACCTCTTCCACATGGATCTGTCTCCAACACTACCACGTTATCTGCTACTGCAGCTGCTCCCTCTGGAGTCTAAACTAGAAAACTTCCCTACTTCCTACTGTAGAATATGATCTGAAGACCTGTTCTTTCCAACCATATTTTGTGTGTCTATCACCTTAGTGGTTGCTTCCTTTGCCTGAAGGAGGTGTTGGAGCCTGCGCGGTCCAACCCTCTTCTGATCCTCCCTAAACAACTCGTCTGCCCACTTGGCTTGAACTCTCCCTATACTAGGAGTTATTGTCTGAGTTGTTGCCTCCACTCGCCTTGGGCTCTGCTCTTCATTGTCCTGTTGGTCGGCCCAACTGCCAACTAGCCGATACTCAAACTAAAATATTGGTTGAGGCTCTGTCTTGTGTAGCTTCTTCTTAGGTAATCTAACTTTCTCTTGCTCTAAGGACTCCCTTAGAGCTCCACTCTCCTCAACCATCACTTCACTACTCTGCGCACTTCCTGCCTTGCTGCTCATTGCTGTGCCTGCCTCTACCTGGAACTTGTAGAGGTTCTTCATCCTCACACCTATTTGCTTCACACATCTAGAAGCTAAGTGCTTGAGGTAAGCCTTACCTCTGCTGAAGATGACATCATAACACTTCTCCTCAAGGGTAGCTACTGAAACAAGATTCTACTTTAGGCTTGGAACATGGAGGACATCTCTGAGATGGAGAGGATTACCTGACTTCCTTTGAAAACTGAGAGTACCAACTTCCCTAGTTGCATACTTGCCATCATCTCCTAGCTCAATTTGAAACTGCATGTTCTTCTCCTTTAGGCAGCTGAAATACTTCTTGTTGCCTATCATGTGGAAGGATGCTCTTGAATCAATATACCATACGCTGCTGTCTGCTGAGCTTGCCATGCAAGCTATCAATGAGAAATCAATGGGAAAGCAGTCGGGCTTCTGCATCTTCAGATTTCTTCATCTCTCCATCAAATGTAGGTGGTTTGGCCTTCATAAATTCTTCAGGCATATAGTCCCTTTCTCTTCTTCCCTGATGATGGTAATGATGAGAATGACGATGATATTTCCTAGTAGTAGAGCTAGAATGTCTACCAGAGTGATGCCAATGGGTGCTGGTTTTTCTTTCTGGTGTGCTCAATGGTGCATCTCCTCTCACAATGTCCTCACTTTCACTTCTGTGCCTCTTCTTGAACTTGCCACCATCTGCCCCATCTGTTTTCTCTTTTGACCCCAAAGAGTGTTGCTTGCCTCTATGACTAGTCCCTTACTCATGCCGCCTTTGTCTGTACAACTTCAAGAGGCATTGCAGTATGACTGCATTCACCTCTGCTTGCTTTTCTTGAGCTTTGATCAACATTTCATTATCTTCTTTGCAACTTCGGAGCTCAACCTTCAGGTTTCTCAATATATCCATCCAATCAAGAGAGTTTACCCCTCCCCCTTGGCCAACTGATCTTTCTTTTTCATTCATCCTTACTTCTTCATAACCATGCTGTGATTGATCAGGGTTGTATTGTACCATTCTTGTCCTCATTTCTTTGTTTTTCCTTGTCATTTGCTGCTTGTGATGTGCTGTCATTCACATGCAATTGTTAGATACAAGACAATATAAATAAATAACAATTAACCATGCCATGAACTTGCT
This sequence comes from Pinus taeda, assembly GCA_000404065.3. NCBI lineage: Eukaryota > Viridiplantae > Streptophyta > Pinopsida > Pinales > Pinaceae > Pinus > Pinus taeda. The sequence continues at coordinate 83,266 of APFE030211974.1, read as the reverse complement.
TTTGCAAAAATGTCATAATAAGACCAGTTGTAACAAACAACCATGTTAGCACCAATGTGCATGCATGTATCGCTAGCAAAATATTTTTGTCAACACAATTGTTAGTACCTCACTAACAGTAAAACATATCCATCATGCATGCATGCATTCAATCATTCACACAATCAATAAAACATGCTACTCTTTTGCTCATGGAAGAGCCTATCCAATCCAAGTGCTGAACTTGGATGCCCTGATACCACCTGTAAACTCACCCTTCCTAACGCCAATACCCAACTAGCGTTGGAAGGAGGTGGTTACTCTGTTGACCCAACCCCCAAGATATAGTTATGGGAACGAGAGTTAAAATTTTCGTCTTTTTCAGAACTTCAAATAAACAAGATCATTTCGTTCATCTCGTCGAGACGATTCCAACAATATAAATTTCGCCTCAATCCGACTTACTGATCAAAAGTTATGGCCCTTTAAAGATTGGTCAATTACACCTTGCCATGTCATAATGACACCCAAGTGGCACATGATGCACGAATGTGGCAGATCCACATGGCACCTAATGCACCCACGTGGCAGGCACGAAACCCGAGGAAGGTCGGGGTTGGCCCTTTCTTTAGTTATGAGTTATTTAACAAAAGGTTGGGCTCTACCTCGACCTCTGACCTAGGTCGAAGTCGGTCCGGTTCCGCCCGACGGTGAATTGCAAAGGGTAGGGGCGGGCTTGACGTCTCCGATCTCCTGACCTCCCGGCCTGTGGGCGTAGAGAGCTAGGTCAACGCATCAGAGGTTGGGCCTTCTAGGATGACCTTTGACCTGCCCGACCTGCTAAACAAAATTTTAATTTTTAACAGTTTTCCAGCACTTTTACAGAGCCACTCTTTTTCTAACTTTTAAAGCTTTTTCTGCAATACTTTTAGCACTTAATGGCGAACAAATTCATAAGGAATTTAAGGCTAGAATTAAGAAACAATCAGTCATAATCAAAATAGCAAAACTACAACACTTTCAAGTGCATTTCTTCACAAAATTATAGAGTTATACCAACTCATTAACAAAGCAAAAACTTGCTTTCTTTGACTCATGCATGTTTAATTAAATGCCAAAATGCAACCACAGGGAATGACATCAAGACTGTCCCTTCAATTAAGAATCATGCAATGAATCTGCCGGTACTTTTACAACAAATTAAACATGCAATTAACACAAGATTACAATTTTTTCCAGATTATCTATTAACACTGCTGAACACTCATTTCTGTCAGTGCAACCCAATACCATCATAGTGAAATACCCCTGCATCCAAGATGTTAGTATAAGACCATGCAACTCATACATTTCACATCTTCATGTAGCTTGTCATTTACACACAATAAACACGCACAGTACTATAATTTAAACAAAATCATATCACTGCATTAAGTGAGACTCGAGAGTGCATGCTAGTTACTACAAAAACAAAATCAATTCTGCCACATGCTGTTCTAACACCTTTTACGCAGTAACAACAATACATTGGTCAGTTCATAAAGCTAAAGAGATCATAAACCATGCCATTAATGAACATTGTTTTAGACCAACGATGAAAATATATATATATTTTTGAGAACATGAGAGATACTTATCTCAAAACTATGGGAAATTGAGTCCGGGACTATGACTTTCCACCCAACCATAGACAACTACAACTAAGTCTCACTTGTAGCTGTCACCCCTGAGTCAGATTCTAGAGGTTGAGGGATCCTTTGCTTCAGGGACCAAACACATTTATCAGCTAAAACAGGGACTCCATAGATTCAACCACCTCCACCCACCAGCTGAATTAAAACCAACAAAATACATAGGGATTCTAGAGACCAACTGTTTCCACCCTTCAAAACTCAACGCTATGGTTCCACCCAATGCAGGGGTTCTAGAATCCTCAGTAGAATCAACATACAACAAAGAAACATCCAGAAATCCTCCAAGAATTTTTCAGGATCAATTCCTCCACCCCAGCCCTTTGGGATTTCCTGAGAAACACCATCTCCACCTTTAGGCCAATGGGGACTTGAGAGGCAATCAATTCCCCACTTGGTGGTTTCTTCCTACTCCTTTGCCAACCAAAAACTTTATTCCTTTCTGCTGTTCAGCCTCTCTTGGTAATTCCGATTCTCTCTCCCCATGTTGCTACCTCTGTGCTCTTCTCTTTTCTTCAATTCCCCCACACTTTTTTTTCTTTCTCTTTCCTTTTTTTTTTCTCTCTTGCTGTTCTCATCTTTTTTCCAACAATTCAATTTTCCTCTTATTGTCTTTTCAAATTCCCTTGACCTTTCAAATTCCTCATTTGAATTTTCTGTACATTAATATTATTTTCAGCAGGTAATCACCCCATCCCTCTGGGATCCGTGTCCCATTGCTCAACCCATTTTATTTCTTTTATCAAAATGTTTACATTGCATACATAAATATAGATTAATTGGGTCTGTCACAGTTTGTATGCTTGATCGGAGGCTTTATGACCTACATGCAACATAGAATATAGCGCTCGCAATGTCTATTTGCTTTGCCACCTTTATGCCCTTGGAATATACTATGCACCACCTCACTGAGCAATTTGCACCACCTGCTAGGGAAATTCACACCCCTTGCTGGAGCAATTCATACCACTGGAAAAACTGGCTTCTTTCTGCAGAAAAATCGATCTCCAAATCTCCTTGGAAATCTCTGTGAAGATTCTTTCCAGCAATCTCTGCTGAAACCCTTGTCGCTGATGTTCCTGCGTTGCCTCTGTGCCCTTGCTATCACTGCAACTCTGTGTCCGTGTGTTCACCAAATGCCCATCGATTTCATATTATAATCTCTCGTTGACGAATCAACGGCCATGATCTAATCACAATTGATGGCTAAAATCATCTTGGCCTCTTCTCATGAATTTTTCAGAAGTCTCTAGAGGAATATCAATTTACCCCAATTAATACTAATTAATTAAGCTATTTCCCTAAGTTAGACTTAGGAAAATTAATTAACCAATTCTGGGTACTGGAGAAAATGTGTTCCCTAGCCTCATAGACACAATCTAAGACTAGAACACCTGTCCGAGCTACAAACAGTAACACCTTGTTCCCATTTAGAGATGAAATTCACCTTCAAATGTCATCCTTTTGCCATAATTTAAATGTGGCATGTCAATGAACCCTTGTTAATTCAAGTATGCCTCTTGCTGATAACAATGAACCCTTGTTAAATTTAGGAGTGGGGACCCTGTGTATTGGGATTTAGGAAGTGCCTTGGGAAATGTGAAAATGGCCAAAAATAATCCTGTTTCCAGTCTGCCCTGCTAAATAAAAGTGAAGAATTTGACTATAGGTACCCCTGCTGGAAGGAGGGTAACAGATAGCATTAATAATGTCTGGTGAGCCTCCTAGCACAGAGATAATGTTTGAGGATTCAATGATGGTTGCTTAAGTGATGGAAGTCCATTAGACTGAATGACAAAAAAGAGTTCCGGACTTGCAAGAGAAGCTGTAATCAGCTCCAAATTGTTATCCATCACAAGTAAAGCAAAAGTTTGGGAGCCTTTGTGTGAGAATATTTATGTCTTGAGGGGAATGTTAGAATTTAGAATAGTATCAACCCTCAAATAAATATGCAGATATGTATGTGTTGACCAATACATGGAGTCTGTTAGATAGTCACAATAACTTCCACATATTTGTATGAATATGTATTCAAAACTCTGTAAATACTAAACATCACTGTACATTAACAAAGCACATTTTTATTTTATTATATGCCTTCTTTCTGTTTGACAGTCGCTTCTTTTAAAATCCAACAAACATTGGCAGGTGCTAGCAAAAAATCCATTTCTATTCAACAGTTTCTCTCGGAAATAACTCAGTGCATAATTTTCCATAAAATTTTGTCAGCCTGCAGTAATTCTGTGTCTTATAAATAAGCACATAGCAAACTGTTGGTACAATCTCTGACTTCTGCAAGAGTTAATAAACCACTTTTATCTGATAAACATACTAGTCTTATCAGTGATGTTTTTGTCACATTGTTCCAATAGAAAAAATGCTCTTTGTTTGAACTTGGATCTTTCACAGCAAGGCCTAAAACTGGAAGCCATAATCCAATAAATATCTAAAGAATTGCTAGAAAGTATATATTTTACATGTGCATGACCTAGATATTTATATGTCATCTTCTTTCCCAATGTTAATATTTTGTCCATCTACGTCGCAAAAGTTTTTGTCTGATGGGAGATGCTTACTTCTGTCTGTATTTTACATGAGATACAGTTAAAACATTGGAAGTACGCTATCCTGGAAAGGTGATTCTTTCAAATTCTTTCATGGATGGTTTGAATGCCCATTCATAGCTTCTGCATAGTCATATGATTAATTTGTTTAAGCTTATGCTGAGGAAATTTGTTATTTTTAAATGTAACAGGATGAAGGATAATGTCGTTGGCATGGAGACTAATATGGAACAGCTTCTGGAGAAGGTAAACTGAAATGATAGAATTGAAATTTGATTTCCTGTTAGTGCTTGTAAGTTTTGATAACATTGTCAGTGAAGGTCATTTCATACTAAACACGTACAGACAGATATAAGCATTACTTATGCACAAACTCCTCTGATCTTTCATGTGTTTTCTTACTGCAGATAACATCTGTTCAGTCAAAAAGTGACAGTGTGGATGCATCTCTGTGTGAGAGAAGAGAACGCATAGAAAACCTGAATCGTACTCGGAGTCTTCTTCGTAAAGTGCAGGTCTGTTGGCATTTCAATGGAAGTCTAGATTCTATGCTTGGACTTGCATGATACCTCCATGATGTTGCTGTTGTTTATCTCCAAAGAAATTGCAGTCATGCTTTACTTCACAAATCCCAAAGAAATTGTACCCACAGTTGATGCACTACATCACATTTTTGTGCTTTGAATGCCAGGAATCTGCATATTGCTATAAAAATCATTAATATTTCAGTTACTGGATTCAACAGTTCCATAGATGCTTTTCAAAACTATTTGATCAAGTATACATGTATTATCTCTATTTTTGATTCTCTTTAAACAAAGAATTTATGTTGTTTAAGAATAAAATAACTTTTTACTTGAGCTTTTGAATCATGCACCTATGTGTTCACAAGTAGAGCGGTTAGTTTGTTTTATATTTCTTGACAGATAAACTTGAACACTGAACAGTCATCTTTGTAGTTTATGGCATATGCTCTTATGTTTGTCAAAGCGATTATCAGTACTGCTTTGGTTTGAACTTTTTAATTTATAGTAGGTATACAGAACACTATTAGAAACAAAACCTTACATTGATTTCCTTACAGGTACAGTTCTTTGGTATTTTTTTTTTCTTTTTCGTACAAAGATTGACCTTATTCTCTTCTTAGAAATAGACATGAGGAAACTGAAACAAGAAAGTGCAAGAGGTGCTGCTGTCAATAGCAACACGTGATGACCTTGTTATGTTGATTTCAAAAATTAAAAGCCATAGTTCACATGACTTTGTGAATTCATATCAGAAGTAACAATCAAAAGCAAACAAATTCTGCTTTTAAATGCGTTTGATTTCAAAACCGACATGAAAGTGTTTGTTCTCTCAAGGGAAATACTCAAATGGATTTTTCTATCTATTGTGGTCACAGTAGAATGATTTTCCATTCACATGAATTTTAAAATCTGACATTGTTTGTATGATTTTATTGGAGAGCAGTTCATATATGACCTTCCTTCTCAGTTGATGAAGTGTATCAAATCTGAAGCATATGCAGATGCAGTGAAATATTATGTAGGGGCTTTGCCAGTTTTGAAGGTGGAGTATCTATTCTCTGTTTATGTTTGAGAATATATATCAGGGTTATTCTGCCTGAATTTTATTCAGAAGTTTTCGTTAACTAGTTGTTTTGGGATCTAACTTAAGTTGAGCCTTCGATAATGTCTATCATTCTTATGTGTAGGTGTATGGACAATCATCTTTTGAGACATGCAGAAAGGAATCCGAGGAAGCTATTGGTACAGTCATAAAGCTCCTTCAGGTGTGTTCTTGCTTTCGAGATGTGAACATAAGCAATTGGATGAGTAAACATAGAGTCATGTACATGGAGGGTTTTACTGTTCACACGTTGGCATTCAGGATCTTTATATTTTAAATATTTGCACATGTTCCCAAAATACTGAAAATTTTCCATGCTAAATGTACCGATTCGTTTTGCAAAGAGTTGCGGAATATAGGTGCAAATCTGGCATTAATAATTATTAATAATATATGTTTAAACGGTAGAGAGCTAGATTGTTTTTTTTGCATTTCCCAATTAAAATATACTCAAAATATAATAGAAAATGTATTAAGAAATCACATCTCTTTCTGATTCAAAATGCATCATATTTTTCAGTAAAAACCAATAAAGATGTGCGTGAAGATCAATATGTCCAGTAAACAAATAATTGGCACAACAGAATCCCTGCCCTACATAGGCCAGGAACTACAACATTTCTGCTCTGGCTCCAAGTGACAGCCTATATCCTTCCTGAACATGTCAAGCCTTGCTGAAACGTGGAGAGCCAAATCTTATAGGAATGTGTAAACTTCTTTCAAACTGAACAGGGATAATGCCTCATGAAATTTTGCACGACACCGAGTTTGATGTGAGAAACATAAGCGTATTTATGGGACCCCATCACACATGTTCCTAGCAGCATGTTGGACCATCTGTTTATTAATTATTTCTGAGCAAAGCTCCCTTCCAATGAAGCAGAGCAACAAAAAGGATTCTGGTAACTATATCCAATAGCAATCAAAGCCCAAAATGTGCGGGTAACTGAACAATTCCACATCGGATGCTTAACCATTTCAGGCTTGTGACAGACTAAATGACATCCAAGTAAAACCAGAGAGATGTAACCAATCCTTGACCGTGAAACTATCATGGAGAATCAGCCATCCCAATATGTGTGTCTGAAAAGGAAGAATGAGACTTCTAGATGCCTTGGCACTGCTGGATCCACCCAACCTCTGAGTTATTGACATTCCACTTCATATTTAGATGCTTTTCTATAAAACCAGATGGCTGTATTTTAGCATTGAGTTCCTTGGAGTGATACTCCATAGGTATCCCATAATGATAAAACCATTGTCTTTTCAAATGGGTAAGTAATGGACATTAATATTCAACTAAAATTAACTGCTCTCTGGGATTAGTTGACATAATGCAGTAAATAAAAGGTGATAAACAGTTTGAAACAGATAAGCCCTGTTGACTACTGGAGTGGCAGTTGATGATTATATGAAGACTCCATGCCCCAAGCATCACTAAAACTTACCTCCAACTTAAGTTGGTTGAATAGACTTTAGGGACCCTCTACCTCTATTGACTCCTCATTGTGAGATCCAAATATTTGGGAAAGGATGAGATCTGAGGACTAGAGTTCAATTGTAACTTTGCCTTAGTAGTTGGTACTAATTAATAAAATAAACCAAGAACTCATTCCATCACATTTGCTTTGTTTGCAAAGTTCTTAAATTTCTTGCTATCTTGATGGTTTAAAGTCTCACATGCAAATCTTATTTCAAGAGGCACTTTGGATGCAAACATTGTAATCTCTTTTAGTTTTGCAACAAGTTTAATTTTCTTGTACTTGGAAATTGGCTTATATTTTGTTTTAATTGCATATTTTCATGAATGGTTGATTTCACTTTTAAGTACTATTATTTTGGGTTGCAAACTTAATTGCATCTTGGTCTAACATTTGAGTTCTTTTTATCATCTCATTTCTCACAAGTAGATTTCTAATTGTATCTTTTTGAGCAATATAGTTTCCATGCTTTGATTGTAGACTTATTCATCTTAAAAGCATTTATAATATCTGTGCCGACAATTTAGTGTTCCACTTTTCAGGGTTATTTTGGCTTTCCATTTGAAAGCATTTTACTTCATTTTAAGCAAAATACATTCTCATTTCTTAAAGAGCAAATACTTTGAAGGCACTGGTTGTTTATATATTTCATGCTTATCTTATGATGGTTATTGCTCATACCAGTTTTTGCTTATAAATCTTAGTGAAATAATTTGTTTAAACAATTCTCCTAGAAACTCACATCTTTTTAACTTAACTTTTCATTAGGGACCACCCCCTTTAGCTAACTTAGGAGATTAATTTGACAACCCCTTCTATGAGTCCCCTGCCACCAACCACACCTTGTGTGGTCGAAGGCTTTTCTCACTGACTTGTAGGTAGGTGTAGGTGGCAGGGTCAACAAGACCAATGCAGCTGCTGCTAGGATAGCCACTCACCTTTCCCTTTATCCTACAAAACACTATCATGTTTGAAATCCTTCTTTTGCCAAGTGTTTGCTTGTAAAAGGGGAAAGTAACAAATAATTTTTCCTGGCAGAAAAAGTTTCTTTGGGGAAAACACGGTGGAAGACATGAAGCCTCATCTCCTTACCAAGAAAGTAAGGCTAACTAGGCTTGAGTTATAGCCATGTCCAAGGAACTATATTAGTGGTAAAATGGGTTTCTTGCACTATGATCAGTAATGAACCTTGGAAGACACTTCTGCCATCATCTTCAGAATGTTACACACATCCATGGCATCTCTGGTCTTTCAACTTCTATGACATAATCAGTGTAGTTGACGCCTTCAAGATTCCTGGATCCAGTGTTCTTAGAAGAACTTGGCAGGCTTAGAAGTTGGTGTCCAAGCAGTTACTTGCCATTATCACAAGCTGACCAACTGGTTTTCCTATTCTAGATTACACCCAAGATCTGCTTATATGCCAACAAACAAAGGAGGGATTATGAAGACACTCTGTCTCTGTTTCTGAAGGAAAATAATCTGTGTAGAAAATCCACGAAATTCTGATCTGCTAATATTAACAATTTGAAATATAGTTTCTTTTCATATAGACACAGAATTTATCAACTAAATTTTGCAGCGGAAGAGGAACAGAAATAAACACAGTCACACAATGACAAAAACACAATATTTTCTAGGGTATCCAACTGGGAAAACCCTCTGTTTGTATGAGAATTTTATTGATAGAAATTTGAGCAATAGATCTCTTACAAATATAACTGTTTCAATCTGAAAAACACACTTGTCTTTCCTGCTTGATCTAAGCTTGAATCTCCTGCAAGAAATGCTGATCACGCTGCCCTCTTCCTTGCTTGATCTCTGCTCTGAATTGCTAGTGCAAACCCAAGGAAATAAGTCCCTATTTCCTAGCGCAAGAGCAATGGAAATCTGCCTTCTACCAACTCACACAAGTCTCTCCTTGGCTCGTTCTATCTTTCACAAACTCCGCACACAACGCTGTGCAACCTTCTCACAAAGCCATGTGCTCTATTGTCTTGTCTCACCAAATCGTTCTCACAAGACAATGATCAAAACATGCCTTTGTTCTTCCTTTTAAAGCAATTTAAATGGCTAAGTTTGGTGAGTTTCTAATTAAGAAGTTTGCTTTTGTGATTGATTGAGTTAACATGAGTTAACTACTCATGCAACTCGTCCTATCTCAAATCAAGGACTTGAGACTCAAACACACTTTTTTTTCCTCAATTAAGTTGCACTAGAAGACTAATAACTCGGCCTTCCACTTTAACACATCAATTAACTGCTTCATAACTCCTAACTTTTAGGAACGAATCCTAAATTATAGGAATTCGTCCTAACTTATAGGAAACTCGTCCTAACTTTTAGGAACTCGTGCATGCTAAGGAAAACTGCTTCTTGTTCTCTTTGACTAAGGCACAAGTCAAAGAAGGACCTTTCTCGCTACTATTTTAAACACTGAAATGACCAAAGATAAATTTTGATATTTTTGTAACAGTTGCCTTGAGAAAGTTGCCTGAAAACTCATAATCTATTGCAGCAATTGCAAACGACACAGGGCACTGATTCTCAAGCATTTCTTGTTTGTTAGAATGACCTAGGTCCTATAAAGAGTGACCTGTCAACCCCCAAAATTTCCTTGCACAACTGGAGGGTTAAGATCCAGCTATATTCCATCATGCTGGTTCCATTACATTAGAGGTATCTATGGCTTCATAGTGATCAGGGCTTGCTACAGAGTCAGTTTCAATGGATTCCCAGAAACTGCTATTTTTTGCAGTTCGCTTTTTCCTAGGAAAAAGAGTTGCAGGCCCACATGTCAGAGATGTTCACACATTCTTGGTCCTGATGAGTTCACGATGCCAGTGAGCCTGTTTCCATTAAGATGCAAGCAGTTTTATGGCGCTGCTATTTTCAGCAGTTTGCTTTTCATGGCTTGCATGTCATTTCTGAGCATGTATTTGGGTTCTGTGCAAAAAAGTGAGTCTAATGAGACTGATTTCATCAACATGTGAGATTTTGCTACTTTGAACAGTGTTTATTCTAAAACCTGCTATGTTTGCAGCAGCCTCACAGCTGTTACCCTTCTTTTCACTCTTTCCTTTTTTTTTGCTTTTTGGATGCTAGACTGCTTTTTTGGGCTTGTTTTTTAGCAATTTCTATTTGTGGCAGGTACAAGGTGTGATGTCATGGTTCCAAGAGTGCAGTGGTAGAGTAGTTTCAAGGATTTCCACGGGTGAAGGGTGATGAGTCAAGTGCAATATTGAGCTGGTGGATGTGTGTTTTTATTGTGACAAATGGCAACTAGTTGGAAGGTTTCCATGAGCGAGAGGTTCTAAAATGATCTTATGCCGGACCCTTAAATTGCTTTCCAAAGCCTTACTTTGAATTGATGGTTTAATTGTCATTCTTACTGAGTTTGACTCTTCAAAATCCCTAATTCACTTTGCCAATTTGGTCTAGACAAAATCCTAAAGTGATTTGTTAATTTAAGCAAGTCGAAAACCCTAATTCCTATTGCTATTTCTACTCATTCCAAACTAGTTGAATTGCTACTTGCCAATTCCACCGATTAAAACAACCTAAATCGACGTTTTGGGCATAATTAGTAGTTGTGCTAAATTTATGAAGCCTGAAAACTAACTGATTTCTTTATCCTACCCTTGCATGGGAACTAGCCTTATCTGCTTGTGTTCTTTCCTATGATTGGCATGCACCTTACCTTCAAGGAGAGTTCATGGTGTTATGGTCTGGGGTTGACTTTGCTGCAATTTGTCCTGTTCAAGAATCATGTAATTTCTGAAGAGTATTGACCATGGATTTTAGTGATGGTGCATTGATTACAGATTGTTTGCATCGAGTTATTTGATTCTTGCAATGGTAAATTTCATGTGGTATTTGAAGGAGGGTGGCTGTGTTTGCAAGAATTTTAGCTATGCATTACGCTTAGTTGGAAATCTATCACTGGAGGTCATCATTTCCAGCAACTTTTTACTACATCTGGCAAGCAGCAGCTTCGAGATAAGAGTAAAATGTGGAAGTGTATAGTGTTAGGCAATTACTATCGTTGGAAAACGATAACAATCAATCAACAGCAGATACACAAGATCTTGACTAAATTCAGTGCCGAAGGTGGATTAGTCTAGGTGTTTCCTGCGGCTGTATGCCACGACTTATATGATTTGCAGGCCACACAAAGTCAGCACTAGTCTAACATATTTCTTTTAGGATTTCAGCAGTTAGCAGTGCGTTGGCAACATATCAGCAGTAAGTTTTCTCACAGAACCACCCTCAGATTAGGATTTCAGCAGTTAGCAGTGCGTTGGTAACATATCAGCAGTAAATTTTCTCACAGAACCACCCTCAGATCACCCTTCACAACAGGTGGATCATGAAGCATTGTCAATGAGCAGCAAAACAATGATGAAGGGAATACTGTGCAATTCTTCTTTACTGAGATTTCCGTAGGAGAAAGTCAATGGCAGCCTTACAAACTTCAGTGATTAGATACAGCATGGTAAGAGGAATGATCAAGGAACGTCATATGTATAATGAATACCAGATAAAGCTGACTGAAAGATTCACAAAGAAACATTCCCCTGGATCTTGTAGATGATAAGACAAGATCAGATGTTAAGTGGTCTGCAGAGTTATTGCATTGACAGAGATTTTTTTCCATTGTCAATTACAGATGGACTTGAAAATTCCTACCATTCATCTGCAGGATTCAGAGTATTCTCAAACAAAAATTGTAGGCTTCGTTGATGGGCTTGGTCGAAACATCTCAGTGAAAAGCTGTGGATTTGACCAGCATGAGAGATACAGGTGTCAATTTTATGGTCTTCGAACAAATTTGACCTTATAGAGGGGAGGTTTAGGCTGTATCCTAACAAGTAGGAAGTTAAGAGTTGTGCTCAAGGAGAGGTTACAGGTCGATTTCCTAAACTGTGCCATTATCCCATAATTGGAGAGGTTTCCTTATTCAGAGAAGTTGCTTTGCTTTATTTGGAAGATTTGATTGGCTATGGATTGCCCATTGAAAGCAGATATGCATGACTTGCTTTTCCTTTAGGACTGTAACATGAAAGCTGCTGTTTTGAGGGAAATGGATGATGGATTTAGCAAACAGCAGCCACAGATAAGTGTAGGCAAATTTATATCAATGGAAATGGACAACTAGCAGCAACTTGGAGTTCTGTTTTTAACAGTTTCTATTTTATGAGGCGATTTGATGTGGGGGGAAGAGTTACCTGTTTTGGTGAAGAGTAAACGGCAAAAAATTCAGTTCACCTTCACTTTGTTGTTAGGTTGAGAGGTGCTCTGGTTAATCCCACCCTTCATTTTGTTCAGGCTTCCTTGGGTTAGCAATCTATATCCTTACAGCCATAAACAAAGCTACGGATATAGGATTCGCTTTCCTCGATATGACAGTTCAGTTTGGGAAAGTGCAGCAGGTAAGCAAGCATGTGATGAGAGGGAAATATCCCCCCCCCCCCAATCCATCCCTTTAGGCTTTTGAAGCTTTTTTATGTAAAATTAATTAATAATTGTAATGATTAGTTAAATTAGGCAAAAGGGCAAGATCACAGAATTAATTTTACATAACAGGGTTTGTAGGGCCACAAACCCAGATTGGGCACTTGGTGAAAAATGATACCTCCTGTAAAACAGACACAAAACAATCCCATCCGTAAATAAAGTTAGCATTGGATAAGATAGCCAAAAGAGCAAGCCAAAATTAGTTTAGCATGTGTGTAGACCTTGTCAAGTTGCACATGTTTTTTTCCTTTTTCTATAGGTAGTTAGGGCTAGCTAGGCTTTGTTACCTACCATTTTGTGGGTGATATCCCTATGATAAATTTTTTCTCCAAGATGGTCCTCATCCGGCAGCCAGCAATCCCTTGCAGCGAACAAGTAGCTCATTGTGCCATTTCTTCGCCACCTGCACCAGCCATGTGGTCCCTCACCCATCTGCGATGTTCGTATGTTTGAAGGTGGGCCTCCTGAACCTAAATGTATGCCTTGTCATTTAGTAATTGAGGATTCTAGTTTGCTTATCATGGACACTTTTGGGCATGGCTTAATGGGGGGATTCGGCGGAAAGAGTGGGCTAGGTCTGTGCTCTTGTCCCTTAGACCCTTTTGGATGTTAACCTTGGATTCTAGTTCTGTGGGATCTCTTGTATTGAACATTTGGCTATAAAGATGGTATTTCACGGGAAACCCTGAGTTTGGTTGTGTGGTTCCACTCCCTCACTCACATATATTATCCTATTTCCACTCATTATTACCCCATTCATCATTTCTCCCACTTGGGTCCACATTCCTTCACTGCGTCTACATAGGGTTAGCTTTCCCCTCCCCCTTCCCCATACCTTGGGTCAGGCCTGGAATGATGCCCCGGAGGTTGATGCAACTTAAAGAAAGGTAAAAGCATAATTGGCCACATTCAACAAGAAATTGTACCACAAAATGCAAAAGATGGCCGGGACAAACACATTTAGCATGTGGGCAAAGGCCAATACATGAGCTCTACCCCATCATCATGGCCATCACCCTGGTTCCTATAAGTTCTATGAGACTCCTTCAGCAAATATGAACCCATGATTGACCCAAGCCCCAGTGGGCAATGAACCGCCCTACCTTAAAAGTGGGTATCCACTGCTACATCTCATACATCATGCTTTTACCCCTTGAGCCCCGAGCAATTAATCAAAGAAAAATCATAAAAATGCTAAAAACATATAAAAAATGGTGGAAAATTAAGGCCGGGGCACCTCATGTACCACGATTTCTCCTTCCTATACATTATAAACCCAAGTGTGGGCTTCCCTTTTATTAGCTACCCTTGCACCCCAGCATGTGGCCCGGGGCTGCCCCTTCTCATCCCCTACTTCATTCACCTCTCTATCACATATCACTCCCTTTTAAGGGATGTACCTTGAACATATTATCCCCTTTAGAAGTAGAAACCACTTAATAGGATACTTGGTTAACTCCATTTGGAGTTTGGGAGCATTTGCACATCTTGAAGCCCATTATGGAAGGGAAGACCATTATGAAGTCCCCACCTGTGGTCTATGGTTGGTAAGCTCATTTACTTGATTTCTCTAATGACTTGTACTGCAATGCTAGGGGACGCATTGGACCTTATGTGAGATTGCAAATTGTCTCCATCTTGGGTTTGGTCTCCCTATACAGGGTCTAACCCTCAAAAGGTCAACATTAGCACATGTAGGGTATGTTGAGAGCCATGGGCCTCCACAACAGTAGATAACACTCCATGGATCCCCGAGGATGTTCAGAGATTGCTTAAGATTCACCTATTGGACGAGGAAGGTGCACCTGGTTCACTTTTGCCTAACCGACCCCACAGATGCACCATGCGCTTGGCAGTTGACCCAAGACTTGTAGGATGATATGGCATCACCTACACCATCACCAGAGCCCTTACAGATGATCTACAGGCATCTTCAACTAATTTGGAGACCCATGAGGTTATTATTGTGCCCCCACACCCACTGGGAGCACCATAGATTTATTGTTTGGAGAACAAGGGGCCAATCACTTGTCTATCACTTTTGAGGGTCCTATTCTTCATTATGGAACCTATGGACCTCATCGAACCTCTTAAAAGGCTCTACAACATGTATTATTTATCATCTGACCTCTTAAGAGACTTATTATTTCATTTGTAAACTAGTTTGGCGGGTTTGTCACCAAAAGTTAGGTTATTAGCACATTATTCTATTTTTGGGGCTTATGTAGTCCTAGGAGACTACTTCGAACTCCTCATTAGTGTATAAATACAAGTGAGATGAGTTCATTTGCTCATCATCACTTTAGATTGGATCTCTTCTCTCTCTTGAGAATTTCAAACTTTTTCTTGGAGGATGAATTGGAGCTTTATGGATGAATTTTGATGTTTGGATTTGGTTTATCTTATCTTAGAGCTTCTCTATTGTCAAATTGTGGATGATTGTGTATGTTCTATTACATGCAAGTACATGCTTTTAATGCTATTCTTGTTTTACTTTGTCATATACATTGGATTGGGAATTTCGCTATTTTTAGGGCCAATTGCTGCATTCATTTACTGCTTAAATTGTGGAATTTTGTCTCTATATAACATCTCCCAATGTATGAGCCATGTAATTTTGAGTGAAATTTCCTAGGGATAATTCAATCTTTGAATTTATTTTGATAAGCCATCACCTTTGCAAGTTGAAGTATAAAAGCTTTAAGGTTGCTTCCCTTTGCCCTGGAAGACAAGCGAAGTGTAACGACCAAAAGTCGTATACGCAGTGGAAATATGTAAAATACTTTGTAGACTAAGACATCCATTGTAGGATAGTAATAGTAAATTGTATATTGTATAAGCGAATTGATGTAGGATGATTACAAATGAGAATGAGGGTCCTGTATATATAGCCAGGTAAGTACCCTTTCAGGAACAGGTATGTCTCTAAGACATGCCTTTTCATTACTAACTAACTAACCATTAGTTAATTACTTATTATTTATATTTATTATTATTTCTATATGAATTTATATTCATAACGTTGCTTTCCCCTTAAAAAAGCAAAGCTTGTTGATGAAAGGATTTGATCTCTTATCTGCTACGCGGTTCTTCTCGTCTCGGGACAGTCATCTTTGTCGATACAAGTTGATATGATCCTTGAAGTGATATATACAATTGTCGTACTAAGAACGGATCAGATCATCCTAGATTAATCTTTTGATCCTTGGAGATGTGTGGTGAATAGTTATCGTATGACTGGATTGAGCTCACTTTAGTATTCTTCGGAAGATAAGTTTGTTGTTTATGTTCTAAGTGATATAGATTTGTAGATTGATTAAGGTGCCTACTCTTGTGACATGAATGGAGATGAGTTTTTCTTGCTTGAACTTCCTTTAACATTTTTATGGTAGTTTCTTGATTTCCTTCAGGCATTGTTGTTGTTGAATTGATTACTGAATCCACATTTGGAGTGTTTGTCGTTTGAACGGCAACCTCTGAATACATCTTTACTTCATTAGGATTTGGATTGGCCTGAACTGTGAGATTAGTGGAATAGATGTTTGTTTCTTCAGCTTGGACTGCTACATATGGAGATTTTGATGCTTCCTTTGCGACAAGTTCTTCATATCTATTTTTCAATGATTTCTTATCAGTCTTAAGTTTTTTAATCTAGTTAAGCAGATTTTGGTTATGATTTTTTAGACGTAAAAGTTCTTTTTTTGAATCGTTGATCTTGTCATTAGTATCCTTCTCTTTATCTTTTAAGTTTTTAATTTGTTCTAATAATCTTTGATTCAGGGTCTTTAAATGTAAATTTTCTTTTCCCTTCTTTGACAGATTCTCATTAAATTTCTCCTTGCAACTTTCATTTTCTTGCTTTAATTTTTGTTTCTTAACCTTAGATTTTTTAATCTGTGAAAGTAATTTCTCATTGTGGTTCCTTAGATGCCAAATTTCTTTGTTGCATTTTGTTGATTTTGCATGGAACTCATCTGCGAGATCTTTATATTTCTTTTTTGAGACTTTGCTCTTTTGTTCAAGTTTTGTAATCTCTTCCTTTAATAGTTTTATTTGTGTCTGGGCGCTATCTTGATATTCTTCTAAAGTAAACAATCTTCGACATTTGGGACAAGGTATTGTGCGATTTTTAAAAATCGATAAATACTGATCTTCAGCTCCACAAAATGGACATCTGGTCCAAAATGTAGAGTTGTGTATGGAATCCATAGTTTCTCTGTCCATCTTCAAATTAGACTCTATCTTTCTTCAGTGATGAACTTTCTTTTGTGTTTGTCATTAAGCTTAGGGTTTAAAGGTAACCCCTTCCTAGCTTCTAATAATAAATATTATTACCCTCTCTCATTTTGTTTGTTTTTTTAAATAACCTTGAACCTTAGTGTTTTTTTTAATAATTAAATTAATTAAATTAATATATATATATATATATCTTTCAATTAAATTAAATAATATTAGTATATAATTATATTTAAACTATATAATATAGTTTATATTAATAAATTAATCAAACTATGTTAATGTTATATAGTTTATAATCAATTGATTTTTTTTTAAGGTAGACGTGAAGGACGCGATGTGAAAGACGGGTTATAAATTTCCCAACCGACATCACCGTTTGACTTCCGGACGGAGTGTTTGACTGCCACGTTTAATCTTGTTGGAATGGTGAAAGGGTACCGTGGTTTGGTGCAGCGGACTGGCAGAAAGGTGGATGGGTAGCGGTTAGACAACGGAAAGCTTGAGTGTGTTATAGTGGTAGCGTTCTCTGCAGGGACGAACGAAGGTTGAGCCGCTGTTGGACGACTCGTAGCCGGTGTGGTGTGTTTGTGATCTGTCGACAAGAGCTGCGGCGGGTGTGGGGGGACACGGGGAGTAGACTTAAAGACGTAGCAGGGGGTATTGTGTAGAAACTAGACTCCAATTCATAATCGCTTAATTGTAATTTGGCATTGTGACATTTGCCAACTCCATCTACTCTTTTGTCGTCTGCCACCATTACTCTTATTTCTGCTGCTGGGTACACAAATTTGGTTTTCCTGCAATATTTACATCTATAAAATTATGAGTGCTTCCTGTGTCTACTAACATAGTGATGTTTTCTTTTCTTATACGCCCTCTTAATTTCAGGGTTTGTGGTTGTGCTAGTTCTATGATTGTAGCCAGAGAAATCTTAGGCATTGCTGTTCCTTCTTGTTCTATGCTTGGGGCTTCAACTTCCTCATTAATCTCTTCATCCGAATCATTGCTAGTTGAGTCTTCCTCATTCTCTGTTTCGCGAGTGTAGAGTTCCCTTGTGTTGCAATTATGCCTCGGTGCATATTTGTCTCGATACTTCCAGTTGTTGTCCTTCGTCTTTTTTGGATTTGGGTAGCGGTTACCATCTTCTTGTAATTGGGGTGGTATATAATTGTTAGATTTATCTGAATTTTTTTTACTTGCTTTTTCTTTTGAATATTTGCTTGATTTCTCAAGACTTGTGAGCGATGTCTTGTTGAGTTTGTTTTCTTGTTCAATGAGCCTTGCTGCGTATTTGGCATCTTTGATAGTGTTAGATTTCCATGGTTTAATTTTAGCATGGATATAATCTTTTAGTCCACATATATACATTTTAAGTAGTTGTTCTTTGGTGAATTCTCTTTGTCCTGTCATCAATACTTCCCATTCGTGGGTATAGTTGCTTACAGTTCCCTTCTGCTTGAGATGTACAAATTTGTTGTACACATCATCTTCTTCATAATAGAATCTTTCTAACAAGGCATCCACGAAATTTTGCCAATAAAAAGAACAAACATCTTATTTGCCGAATCACCATAGGAACCTATCATGTTATAGATATGATATGATATGATAATATAAGACAATGCAAATAAACCAAGAAATAACAATATTTGAATAGATAGAAATGCTTTTTTATTGATCAAAACCCTTAAGGTAGGGCAACACCATACATTCACTCCTTAAGGAAGGAGAATACTTCACAAACCATATGCCTGTTCATACAATATTCCTTGACATCCCTCAATGTGGAGTCTCTAGCCTCTATATAGGCCTCATACATACAATACCATAGGTCATTACCATGGTTCCCTCAATACCATCTATCTAATACCATGGGCCCATTACATTATTATTAACTACTTGTGGTCCTTTACATGATACGGGTTAACCACCTTATTTATTACTTTGGCCCATCCCATTATTACATTATTCCCTTGGGTACCTCCCTTTGTACCCCATATTGTAGGTTTTAACCCCGTACAGCAATTACCTGCATACGAATTCTAAATCACAGGAAAAATAAAAATGCGAGAGCATAACACATAAAACACATATACACAGAGATTTCCCACTGGATCTCAAGACCGAGACTACCAGCTTGATTTTTCATTAT
>APFE030211974.1:27721-63994 GCA_000404065.3 Pinus taeda | reverse complement strand
CTCTAACCCCCCGGTTCACTACGTAGGTTAGTCGTGGAAAGAATATAACACAACCCAACACATATTATCCCCCCTAGGTACACTACATTCCACCCCCCTTAATATGTTTCGTCCTCGAAACATGGGAAGAACACAAATAATAAGATCTACTCAAAAGAGTAATCCACTGGTACCATGCACGTGCATCTAGCCATCCAAGAGAAAGGTGAACCCTCGATCTTGCTAGTGTCTCGCTTGCTTGAGATGGAAGTTGACCGTGGCAACTCTTCTGTGTTGATGTGTAGTAGGTGGATCTTCGCTCCTCGCTATCTATCATGCGGGGGTTGTTGTCCTTGTGGCTAATTCGTTGCCATCTTGTTGGTTGTTTTCTTGCGGGGTGATGTGGGTGGCGATATGATGAAGTGTTAACCGAGGATGTATCTTTCTTTAATTCACCACCTAATGGAGCCTGATGGGTATCTGGTACCTGTTGTGGTGCCTGTAGTTGTGTGTTATTTTTCAATATTACTTCAACCACTGAGTCCCCCTTTGATGTAACATTTTCTGCTTCTGCCTCTACCTGTTTTTCTGGTACCTGGTTTGATGTTTGTGTGTGGTTGTCGACCATCAATGACTCATCATCTGATATGTCAGTCCCTGGAACATCTTCTGCTTCAACCTCCGTGGATTCTACCTGTTTATTGATGGAAATACCCTGTAATGTAATTTTCTTCTTTTTATACCAGAGCTTAAAGAATTTCTTCCGCACATTAATATTGATAGTACCCATGGATTCCATCCAAGGATATCCCAAAACAACATCCATGTTATCCATATCCGAAGTATAAAAATCACCATGCAACACATACTTATCCATAGAAAGCTTCAAATCCTTATAAACTTGAACATCTTCATCATCAACCTGTGTGTTTTCAATGTGTTTTGCTGGAACTTGCAATTTTTTTGCCAAATTAACATTGATAAAATTATGCTTGCAACTAGGATTTATAGACACAACGATCTTCTCCTTCTGAATCAATTCATGAACCTGCAATAAGGAGACAACTGTAGAAAATAACCCCTGACGTGTCTCATTCTTTTTTTTTCTAGCACGAGACCATTTGTCTAAAAGGAATCTTTCAAATTCTGCATTTGAAAGTTTGGTCAACTGCTTGTTGTCAAGTGAGAACCACCATTTGGCAGCCTCATCTTTGAAACCAAGTCACATTGAATCCCTCCAATTTTTTGCTCATACTGCCTTTTTTTGTTTTATGTATTCTTCAATAGGAGGACCATTATCTTTTCCTGTAAAACATAGAACCGCCATGAAGAGGGTTTTGAAAAAAATTCACTTACTTGGCAAGAATTTGAAATGGCCACAATTCCATCAATATTGCTCAGAATCCCTATTATGACCTGTTTTCGGAAATGGAACAATCATTCTGCATCGTCTCATGTGGTAGAAATCCCGCTCTAGGCACTGGAATTTCCTATTCGCTAAAAAATCGCTAAATCAACGATATCTCCCTCATCCGGACTCCGATTCAATTGATTTTTTTTTAAATTGGGTATTTTTTCACAAATGATCCAGATTTGCAATTAGACTCTATAGATTTTGCACCAAAACGTACAGATTTGTGCCGCAAACTCGCTGCCCCCAAAAAATGTCTACAACAGCAATGATTTTTAAATCAGCGAGATCTCCTTCATCCGGACTTTGATTCAACCGATTTTTTTTTTTTGAAATTGGGTAGTTTTTCACAAACAATCTAGATCTACAATTAAATTCTGTAGATTTTGCACCAGGACGTACAGATCTGCGCCGCAAACTCGCTGCCTCGAAAAAGTGTTTGCAACACCACTGATTTTTAGATCATCGATATTTCCTTCATCCGGACTCCGATTTGGCCGATTTTTTTTTTGAACTTGGGCATTTTTTCACAAAGAATCCAGATCTGCAATTAGATTTTGCAGATTTTGCCCCAAAACGTACAGATTTGATCTGCAAACACACCGCCCCAGAAAGTTCCTGGAAAAATAAAAAAAAAAAATTCCCCACTTTTGCGCAAGAAAGTGCTCTGATACCACTTGTTATAGATTTGATCCAAAAATATAAGATAATATAAATAAATCCAAGAAATAACAAGATTTGAATAGATAGAAATGCTTCTTTATTGATCAAACCTTTAAGGTAGGGCAACACCATACATTCACTCCTTAAGGAAGGAGAGCACTCCACAAGCCATATGCCTGTTCATACAATAATCCTTGACATCCCTCAATGTGGACTCTCTAGCCTCTATATAGGCCTCATACATGCAATACCATGGGTCATTACCATGGTTCCCTCAATACCATCTATCTAATACCATGGGCCCATTACATTATTAATAACTACTTGTGGTCCCTTACATGATACGGGTTAACCACCTTATTTATTACTATGGCTCATCCCATTATTACATTATTCCCTTGGGTACATCCCTTTGTACCCCATATTATCCCCCCTAGGTACACTACATATCATATGCTTCTCCCTCCAAATTGTTAGATTTTGTCATGATTTTGTCATGTTCATCTAGTGGTGGGTTTGATTGGAAAATGCCTTCCATTTTATTGACCCAAACAACACTCCCCTACGGTCTAT
Source organism: Pinus taeda (assembly GCA_000404065.3). NCBI lineage: Eukaryota > Viridiplantae > Streptophyta > Pinopsida > Pinales > Pinaceae > Pinus > Pinus taeda. The sequence goes on along the minus strand of APFE030211974.1, from coordinate 61,368 downwards.
ACCATCATATTTGGATAGCTCCTTTTCAATTAGTTAATAGTCCTTTTCTGGCTAGTAGTTTGAAGAGTGATGTTGATCCGAGATGAGCATGCTATGCGCTCATGAAATGTTTCCGACAAAAGCTGAGGACCTCTATGCCTAGTGTTAGAGGAAGCTGATTATTCGTGAGATTGAAAGTGTGGCATGAGCTTGATCCCGACATAATGGACTGTGAGTCCATAAACACTCAATGAAAATTTGCAGAAGCTGCGAGATTCTGTTGCTAACTTAATTGATTCTCTCATTGGATCGACATTGTGCTATGTTGGTCTAAATGACATGGATGGTCCTGGAAATGTAGTTGATTTGTGAAGTAGTTGTTGATCTATTTTCACTAATATTTGCTTATGTGAGAAGCTCCTTATTGTCTGCTGAATTCAACCGTGATTACTGATGTTTGCTCTTGGATTCATTTGATAAGCAGGGGGTTGATATTTGCTTCTATGAGAAGCCACTTGTCATCTGTTAGATTGTTTGCTTTTGTGAGAAGCCCCAGCTGAAGCTGAAGTTGGCAGTTTGAAACATCGATTATCTAACTAACATTATGCGATGGATTAGGAAAGCTATTTGAAACAAGATTACAATCGCATAAATATGAAATCTAGCTAGATGTTGTTGTCTGTTGGAATTATTTGACTCTTTTGAGTGCTGTGATAACCTAGATAACATGGATGTTTCTCATATTTGATTTGTGAAACTGTTGAAGTTGTTTGCTGGAACCAATCTTGATACAAAAGTAGATTGATTGTTACCAACAAGAAGAGCACATCGGGATGCTGCTTGGGATGTGCCATGGTTTCCTGGATGAGAAGGAAGCAAGGATCTTTCACCCTCAGTACAACCGAGGCAAAGCATATTGCAGCTAGTATGGATAACTATGAGGCAATATGGGTGCGAAATCTCTTTATAGAGTTGTTTGATCATGTGCCAGATACAACCATGATATACTGCGACTATTAGAGATATGGCACAAAGAGGAGCACTGAGGCTCCAACACATCTCGACAGATGAGAAGATTGCGAGACATGGTGCCACCGAGGGAGCGATGAGGCTCTGGCATAGAGGGAACAATGAAGCTCTACTAATGACTTATTGAATTGAAGTAGTGCGGCTTCAACAGATGAGAAGGTCGCTGATATTCTCACCAACCCTTTGCTGACAACGAAGTTCTTATTCTTCATAGCGCAGCTTGGAGTGCAGGAGAATGTATCCCTCCTCGAGAGGGAACACTACTGATCGAGAACACTGAGCATATACTCTCCCCTAGTCTTTTTACTAGCCATGGACTTGGTGAGGGGGGATTGAGCAACGAGGCTCCTAGGTGTGAGGGTACTTAGAGCCATGGACTTCGCTGAGTACATGACCCAATATGCATCCTACTCACAAGTCACCTTGTGTCTTTATTGACCAAGGGCCATCGACTTGGTTAAGCTTGTCAGGATTGTTGTTTTTCCACGATCTTGGTGTCTGGAATAGAATCTTAATTCTCTAATGCTACCAAACCAAGAATCACAATGAAACTATTTTGCACAACGAAATATAAACAACACAGTAAATCACACGTGCACAAAATATAGACAACTTTTTACAATTTTCAAACCAGCTTCATTATATTAATCAACATATAATACAACCGTTTAGGGCTCCCTTACTAGGGATAATGGTCCTCATACATCCACTAGTACAAGAATACAAAACTGGGGCTTGGTGTCAATCCATCGACAACCAATCTAACCTCAACAGGATACTTTGACCATCTGGCTAATGTAGTTGAGTCTCTCAACTCCTCTTGGTCATACCTTGTACCTGCTTGGTCCTTCAGCCCCCGATGTGCAACACTACCTCTATCAATGATCCAAGTCCATCTAGCCACTGAATCTCGACTATCCAATTTGCTCACTAGTTATGCCTTAGTCCATCAAGGGCACAACACATCGAGACTCCTGTCGAGTTGTTCACAACTTCGTTTGTCAACAACTTTCAATCTGCCCATTGCTGCTCCTCAGCTACTTAGGGACTTCAACCCACAATAGTCTTCTTGCGCTGCTCTACTGAAGACTAACATAGGGCACAGAGGGTTGCCACCTATCATTGCAAGATGTCTATCTCCCATAATGAACACGGGCTAGGAGGACTGCCCATCATCTGCTGTAGATGTCCTTCTCCACACACAAGTCTAGGGCTGCTCAACTGCTCCTCTGGCTAATCAAACCTTGAGCTCAACTTCTGCCACAATAGCAACCATCTAAGTCCATGAAGATGGTGCACACCGGGCTCCAACTTGGGCACTATCACGCTATCGTCCACTAGACCATAAATGCCCAATCCACGTTCACACTTGGTCCACTCTCACGTTGCCCTCCAACAGACCACGAGTGACCAATCCTGCTGTAGCATTTCCTCCTAGTTAGGGCATCCAACACCTATGGAGACCCTTCCACATGGCTACTAACAGATTCCATCAAATTGTCCTCTCCTAGGACAACATCCACCTAGCAACCATCCATCAACAAGATGACATATACAACATACTGCTGCTGCCTCCTTGACCTCAATTTCTGTGCATTCACAAGATTGGTTAGGGCACACAACAACCCTAAACCACAACTCCAAATACCATTGTATTCCTTATCCAAACAACTGTTCCTTTACTGCCCTTTACTACGTCTTTCCACACATTGTTTCTGTCCAAGGCTCTTCCTTAAAAACCCTAACAACATGCGGTCTACTACATTAAAGGTTGCTTCCCTTTAACACAAGGAAATGCCACTTGATGAAGCCGTCCCTGTCTCTATTTACTTGCGCTCCTGCTCTTAGTGGCTGCGGCCGCCTAGAGTCTGCCCTCTCCTTAAGGCCTCACGAACCTCAAACCATCTCAAGGCACATGCTGTTGCTACAACAATCCTGCGACCACCTGTAGTAGAGGTTACCAACACCTTAATGCACATAAAAACACTCTCTAACTTGCCTTGGATTAGCAGCTAGGATTTGTGCTTGAGTCTGCTCCAAAATTGGTCAAAACTGGTCCTCAAATCACCTTGATGGATGCCTCAGACCTGCGACCCTGCTCCTCAGAAATCCACACCCTAAACAAACCCAAAACTCTTGCTCCTTGCCACTTCTCTTTTTCACAGACTCGCTGTCCAAATTGCAAAGATATCTTTGATGTTTGATGCACCTGAGATATGTATGGAATGACCTTCAACGCCACTCCTTTCAATAGCCTCCATGTTGGTGTGACATTAGCCCTTAAGGACACACTAACATGCTCGCCGACTTGTCCTAGTAGGCCTCACAACCGCACATTAACTTAAAAAATTCATAACTCAACAACGACAACTCAGAATTGGATGATTCTCGATGCGTTGGATTCGTTTCAACATCTACCATCATCTTCATCCATCACATGTCGAAATCTCATCACAGTTTTGGCCCAAACATCGATGGGTGCAAAACCCCAGGCTTGGGTTTCAAGCCCACAAGGCCACTTGTGGAGCTCCTTCCTCCAAACCCTTGATCCTCAAGGCTTGGAGTACCTCCCAAGCTACAAAAATCAATAAGGATTGCCACCCATCTGGCCAATGGGTGAGGAGACTTAGGTAACTGTGATATTTATGTATTGTCGGATGCGACTACCATGGACTTGGTTATGGTAAATTGATTTCCCTAAGTATTGGTTGCAGGTGTTCTACCACTTGATCACTGAGGATCAAGTTGGCTGAGGGTTAGTCAGTGGACATAGGGTGCGTGTGATCTTTACCAAGGTCATTTATGACTGCCATGGACTTGGTTGTGGTAAATCGATCTCCTCTATTGTCATTGTGGATCATTCTTCCAAGATGCGATGCAATGAGATGAGATAATGATGCAACCATCAATTTTCCTTATATTGAGACATGTACATCTGAGATGAGATCTATGATATACTCTTTTAGGTCATGGACTTGACCTGGTGACCATAGTGTGTGTGTGATGTTTACCAGGGTCATATGTGACTGCCATGGGCTTGGTTGTGGTAAATCGATCTCCCCTACATCAGTTATGGATGGAGACGTCATTGTTCACGCTGAGATGAGATCTATGGTGCAACCGAAAATTTCTCCCTAGCTGAGAGGGAGTGTTGAAGATTGGCAGCTTAGGTCGAAATTTTCATTAGCAAAATGTGAAGGATAAAAATTGAAATTGAAATTTATAATTTCCCTCCCAAATTTCTTAGGTCAGTTGGCCCCCAAAAGGCACCCATTCAACATCCTCAAAAGTCTGTATAAAGAAGGCCTCTCCTCCTCATTTGATCACCATCGATTTGTCTATTGAGATCTTTGATCTAGTGGATTCCAGAAGAAGGGAAGGAGGCTGAAAATATAGAGAAGGGCTATGGGACATGGCTTGGCATCTTGCTAATTCATGGGTATTGGTTTGATCATTATTTTGATGATGTACTGATGTATCTTGAACTCTCTCTCTCTCCCTCTCGGATAAGGAAGAATTTTCTGGGTTTTCCTCTTGTGGGTTTTGCCTTGGCCTCAGGCCTGATTTTTGCATCTCTTGGTTATTTTTCTACTGCTCTCTACATGCTTAATGGTTTATGTTTTAACTACTTAATGATGAAAATGCTATATGAAATCTAATAATGATTTTTGAAGCTATTATCTGAGAGAATAAAAATGTCACGCCCTAGTAAAAATTAACATAGACTGAGGATACTTTTGCTCCTGTAGCCAGATACTCTTCTATTCAAGTAGTTTTTTCGATAGACTAATGTCCCCATTTTTTGGATTTCCTACTGGTGAGATTAAGAGGGATTTCCAGAGATTATGTCAGCCAGGTCACGAGAGCAAGATTATATTATTGGTGGGTTTGAAGTTTTTGAGGAGTTTTATGGCGGTCAACTGGGATCACTTGTCATTTTTCATCATTAGGATCAGTGCCACATAGTTCAATCTTTGTTCCGCCGCATTCCAACAATTTCCGTAAAACGAAGTTATTAATGGGCATATTTTAATTAATTACGCTTAAGGTGTTGTTTTGGGATGATTAGTTGGAGAAACACCTAGTGTAATAGCATGTTGGAATAAGGGCAAAAAGATCTATAAGGTAGGTTGATGAAAAGGGGCTTTGGGTGGTCGGTGTGACCATGGAGGTGAATTAAGCATTTTCCAGGGTTAAAATTGGCTTTAATTAGTTAATAAAAGTCACTTTATTAAATAAATGAAAAGTGCTTTTACTATTTAATTGGAGGGAAAAGGTAAAAAAAGGTGGCAAAAGAGTCAGGCGAGTTACAAAAAAGGGAAATGAAGGGGGTCTTTCCTCATTCTTGCATTTGCTCATCTGAGAAAAAGAAATTTGGAGAACTCTTGAGGAAGAGTCTAAGGTTTTTGGAAACCCTTATTCTGATTTGCTAGTTTCGGTGTTGAAACTACACACGGTAGGTTGTTTGGGAGCGGGATCACTCAGATTTCGCCATTGTGCTTCAAAAGAGAAAAGATGGCAGAGCTGGAGTAAGTCTTCAAAGTGTTATCAATTGATTTTAAGCTCTGATTTTGTGTATTCTATTAAATCTTCTTTTAGGTGGAATTTCCAAGCCAAAACCGAGGGCCCGATCCTGCCATTTTTCAGAGGGATGAGTTGTGGAAGAAGGGGTTGAATTTTATCTGTTGAAATTTCCTAGTTCTTGTGGTGTTGCTGGCCGAGTTGTGTGGGTTGAAGACCTTAGTTTCACCACTGCTGAAGGGGGCTGAGTTTGTCACGGAAGAGGGGTCGAGTTTCCTGCTATCATTGGGTTGAGATCTACTCTACATTGGGACAAGTATGGGACTGTGCCAGAGAGCCAAAATTGCTGTTCCTATAGGCTGAGTTGATGGGTATGAGAAACCTATTCGTGGGGAGCTGAGTTTTTAGTTTTGCAGGCTGAGTTACAACAAACCTTTTTAACCTATTCGTGGGGAGCTGAGTTTTTAGTTTTGCGGGCTGAGTTACAACAAACCTTTTTGGGGACGAGTGGGTAGCTTAGAGGATGAGTTATACAACTAGTTTGTGGACTGATGTTACTGTGGAAAAGGGGTTGAGCTCTCAGGTATCTTGGGGCCATTATTTCTGAAGTTTATATTGCTGAAATCACTCACTTAAAAGGACTGATATACTAAGATTTGTATTGTTGAAACTACTTCAGTTTCCTCTCTGTACTGTGCACTGTAATCTTTGCTAATAAATTAATGAAATGGTCGAGTACCTTTGTTCTATTGCTATAATGCACATATATTTGTGATATTTGCTCTTCTGAGCTTGGTATAAATATTATCCCATTGTTGAAGTACATTTTGGGCAATTATCTGGTATTGTACACTCACTGTCTAAGATAAAAATCTATAAAGTGCGCTTACAACCATGTGTCATCAAATTGTTTGACAAAATGTCTCAGAGAAAAACTCAGTAAAATTCAGAGATCTTAGTGGGAAAATTTGAGGTATCCTAGGAGGGTATCTTATAGATAGCTTCTGAGATGGGATGCATCATGCAACATCCATCAGATGGATGTGAAGACTGCCTTCCTCAATGACATAATTGAGGAAGAAGTCTATATCGAACAACCACAGGGGTTTGAGGTCCATGATAGAGAGACACATCATACATGTATGCATGCTGAAGAAAGCCCTGTATGGAGTCAAACAGGTGCCCAAGGCATGGCATAGGATTCACTAAGATTGAGGCAGATCCCAACCTATACTTCTAGTTGGTTGGATTTGAGCCCCTCATTTTGGTGATGTATGTGGATGATCTCATTCTGACAGGTGTAGAGAAACTAATTGCAGGTTTCAAGTCAGATCTGGCATCATTATTTGAGATAAAAGATATCAGGCAGATGCATTACTTTCTGGGACTTGAGGTTTGGCAGCAGTTGGGTGAGATCTTCCTCAGACAGGGGAAGTACACTCTAGAGATCCTGAATAGATTCCAGATGGAGGATAGTAGACTGATGGCCACTCTGACGGTGACCAATCTGAAGAAGATTAATTCTTTAGTTTTAGAGTTGATAGACTTCAAATAGTTTAGGCAGTTGATTGGCTCGTTGATGTATTTGGTCAACACTCAATTAGGCATCAACTTTGCATTAACACCTTCAACCAGTTCTTGGTGGAACTGGGGGAGGTTCAGTGGATTGCAGCAAAGCATGTGATCAAATATTTGTAGGGCATAGTAGGATATGGATTACAGTGCCTTGGTGGAGATGGTGTGAGGTTGCATGGGTACTCAGATTTAGATTAGGGAAGCAGTGATACAGATTGGAAGAGTACCTCTGGGTGTTGGTTTAGTTTGAGGTCAACAATCATTTCTTGGTTTAACAGGAAGCAAACCTCAATAGCACTGAGTTCAGTTGAGGCAGAGTACATGGTGGCTAGTCTAGCTAGTTGTGAAGCCATTTGACTTTGCAAGCTGCTCACAGGACTGTTTGGTCAAAAGCTTGACCTGACAGTGATTCATTGCGATAATCAAAGTTGTATCAAACTCTCGGAGATCTAGTGTTTAATGACAGGTCAAAGCACATTGTGATCAAATACCACTTCATCAGAGATAGGGTGCTGAAGGGAGCGATCAAGCTCCAATATACTTCTATAGAGGAGTAGTTGGTAGACATTTTCACCAAGCTCTTGGTGAAGGGCAAGTTTGTTTCGTTTCGAGACAAGTGGAGTAGTGGAGAATACCTTGCTCACTAGGAGAGATTATTAGTGTTTGTAGCTCAATGATACATTAAGAGCTTTTATTTCGCAAGACACATGAATGAAGTAGAAAATCTGAGATCTTATTTTCAGCCATTGGTGAGGATTTCAATAATAGTTCGGTAAGGAGAAGGAAGCTAATCTTCAACAAGAATAGGTAGCTAGTCAACAACAAGGAATAAAGCAGCCATTCAGCCTAGCAGGGCAGGCCATACAACCGTTCATACGGATTCCTTTTTGTGCGAATTAGAGGGCAGGCTGCCTCGATTTTTGTGTAGATTGAAATTTTCAAGTTTGCTATTCGTTTGATTAATTTCTCAGAGCCATTTTCCCTGTAAGGGAGCTCTTGTAAGTTTTGGAGATAATTTTAAACGATGAACTGATCTAGAAGAGCGTGTGCACTGTGTTTGTTTGCTTTTTTCATTTTCTGCTGCATGCAAGAGTTAATAATTCCAACAAGTAACTATACATGATTTGTTTGCTTATATAACTGGTTTTAGAATAATTGAACAATACGAAGGTTGTATGGGCCATACATCAACATAATTGTCAAGCTAAGTGCAGGGTTAACATACAAGGGCACTGACCATCTATATTTGATATTTATTATGAAGGACAGTGCCAGTGCAACCAACAATGTTTGACAAAGGTCACTTTCAGAGGGAAAGAGGGAGATCGTACCAGTTGGGGGATTGACAACAGAGTAATCTCATGGGTGTTTCAAAGGATCAAAACATAGATCCATGAGGGAGATCCTAACGGATCTATAAACTAACATTTTTTAAATTCTTGTGGATGCTTGAAGGACTGCGCACATGATAGTTGATTAGATTAGAGATAGCAGCGACCAATCTTAGATTTGAGGATCAATTATATGGAGCATCAAATTTATTGCCCTTGAAGGCAAGGGTTACCTTGCTGCTGAAGGAGAATGACTTTTGGGAGATTGTGGGTAATGAGACCCAATTGCCAAGAGAAGGACGTTAGAGCTTAGCGAGGCATCATGGATGCCCTGAAGGATCACTTGATTCCACACTTGGTAGAAAATAATACAACCAGGGAGATGTACAAAGCTTTAGTGGACATGTTCCAGAACAACAATATGGACAAGAAGATGACCTTGAGAAATAAGCTCAAATCCATCTAGATGTTAAAAGTCTGATAACGTTACCAATTACTTCATGAGGATTATCCAAGCATGGGATCGACTTGCAGCCATTGGGGAGAAAGTGGAGGACATAGAGCTGGTGAATGTGGCACTGAATGGTCTTTCCAAGTCACGGGAACCATTTGTCAAAGGAATATTTGTCTTGGAGCACCTTGCAATTGGAAGAGTCTTTGGGATATTTGCATCTAGGAAGAGATTCCAGAGGAGTCTAAGGTTAGCAAGCAATGAAATGAAGAGGAGAACTTGGCCTTGGTTGGTATGACCAAAAATGGCAAAGGAAATAGTGAGGGCCACACCTCTTAGCCAAGGAAGAAGAAAGGCTTGAGCAACATCAAGTGCTTTAGTTGCCACAAGAGTGGGCACTATGCATTATAGTGTTTGGAGAAGAAGAAGGGGAAGGTCAAGTCACAATAGAAAACATCATCAATAGAGGTTCAACTTGATGAGTTTGCAGCGAAGTTCGAGAAAGACTTCTCATTTGTCTCTTGTTTATCTACTAGTACCATCACTAGGAGTGCTTCGTACTTGGATGGTGCTGCATCATGCCATATGATAATGGCATGAGATCGACTCAAATTTACATGTGGAGCTTGGTAATGGTGCCAAGTATGTAGTGAAGGGGGTTGGAATTGTTGAGTTTCAATTAGAGTTAGGAGGGACGTTGGAAGCCAAGGTCGTGCTATTCATATTGGGGCTGAAGAAAAACATGCTCTCAATATCAGTTGTAAGGATAGAGGATTTGAGGTCATATGTAGGAACCGACAGGTGCTCATTTGTCTAGAGGAATCACATAAGTGGCCATTAGGGTTAGAGAGAGAAACTTATACATGTTTACAAAGAAACATGTTCGGATGTTGAGGGATGCCCAGGAGCATGTGGAGGCTCCTAGTAGCACATTTAGGGAGAGCAAGCCTCTAATGAAGGGCATTGTGTCAAGACTAGAGGGACAATGTTATGAATATAATATATAAAAATAAAATAAATAACATAAATTATAATAATCATAAATAATCGTTTGTAAATTAAAGAGGCATGCCTCTAAGGACATGACCGTTCATGAAGGGGCACCTACCTAGGTATATAACTGGGCCCTCATTTGTAATCATATATCTCATATCTCTTGTACATTCAACATTCTTATATATATTATTATTTGTACTCTAATGGATATTTATATATTCCAGATATTCTAAATATTTTGCTACATATATGAACCCTGTTCCTTACACTGGTATCAGAGCCTCATTCTCCGATCCTAGCCATTGGCCAAGCTTTTGTTGCACACTCGAAGATTTTGGAGTTTCTCCTATAGCTCGACAGTTCTTTGGCCTTTGACCATCAAAAGTTGAAGTTGACTCTTGGTCATTACATATAGGGAAAAAATAATTTGCCTTGTGGCCATCAACGGGGAAGAAAGGGAAAAAAGAAGAAGTAAAAAAATATATATTAGAAAGAAATTTTCATATATATCTATATATAGATATATAGGAAATAGAAAAAAATATAATAGGCAAAAAAATATTACATATATAAAATAAAAAAAATAAGAGAAAAAAAATTAAATAACAGGCTTACTAGGCCCGCCGGAGCCATTGTACATAGCCCTGTGGCGCCGATAGACCATCATTGGCTGTGCTTGCCTGTTCCATTGCGCAAGGATCCTTGTCCATCGCTAACCCTACATTGGTCCTTTCTCTCTGCCCAATTTGAACATGCGACGCTCCATTACTATTTGGTCGATGGTATGCATACCGACTATTCCACTGCCTTCCTCCATTCCTGTGTACCAGTTTTTCCTTTTCGATCCTACAGTCACATCCATTTGATCCTATACCCCAAATCTGTACCACCATACCCCAAATCATAAAGTCGCATCCTCAATTTGTAGGGTCATGTGTCGAATCGTACAATTGCATGCCCAAATCATAGAAATTGCGTTTGTATGCACTTTCAAAATTCACCATACACGACAATACCCAATTAATTTTAATTCATTAACTTTATTTTTGGGTTATATACATATATATATATATATATATATATACACACACACGCACACAAGTGAAATATATATAAAAAAGGTTGGGTCTGTAAGTAAAAGAGAAGGATTTTAAAAGAGTAGTAAAAAAAAATTTACAAAAAAAGGACCTTACTATATTTGGAAGAAGTGGGTCACTCACATAAAAAATATATAAACTCCTTGGTCAAAGTATCGTTTGATGAAGTTATTGACGAAATGCAAAATAGAGTCAATCATTGAAGAAGAAAGGATGGATTGTAATCAGAAATGAAGGAAGGATGATTTTCCTCTAATGGTCTTTCAATCGTAGATTGCAAAATATTTACATTAAAAGGGAGTATCCAAGGGAAAGAGATTAATAGCATTATTAGTGTAAGCAACAAGGAAAATTACATCAATATCAATTTGGCGAATCAACTACCAATTCCAGAGCCAAATATTGGTGAAAGAGAATATTTTTGGCAAGGAGAATGAAGTTAATGATTTACAAGTGATAGTTGATCATTATGGATATATATCTCAGTTCAACGTCATAACTATGTATAACAAATAGATTGACATAATTTTCGGTCTACCTTGGTTTAAGGAACTAGGTACATTCATGTTAAACATAGAGAATTCTTTTTTGATGTTTCCTTAAAAGAAGAAGATGATCACATTCTAGGACATGACAATGGAGTCATAATCGATAATGCTTTCATCAGAAGGCTTTAAGAATATTTTCAAACTGATGCTTCAAGAGAATCAAAAAACAATATCATAGAAACATAAATATCTCGAAGGTATGTTTTACAAGGAATAGAAAGAAAAGGACGAGGAAATTTTGTGTCTAAGTGACCATAGTAAAAAATTACTTGAGAAAGTCAAAAAGTCCAAGGCTACAAAGCAAAAAATAGAACAAGAAAAGGAATGTCTCGACAAGAAATTCAACGAGAGTCTATCAGAGAAAGAAGAAGAAAATTTATGCTTAAAAACCTTAATCAAAAGTTATTAGTACAAATCAGAGATTTAAAAAACGAGAAGCTTTAGCGTCAAAATGAAGTTGAATCACAAGCTAAAGAATTTTCACATTTAAAAAATCATAATCAAACCTTGCTTACTCGGATTAAGAAACTTAAAGATGATAAGACATCATTGAAGAACAAATTCGAAAAACTTATCGCAAAAGAAGCATCAAAATCTTCAGATTTAGTAGTCCAAGTTGAAGAAAAGAGAACAAACATAGATCACATTATTCTCACAACTCAAACAAATCCAAAACCAATTGAAAACATACTCGGATGTTGCAGTTCAAACGACATAAAGTCCAAGAGGAAATCCAACAATCAACTTAGCAACATCAATACTTGAAGTAAATCAAGAAATTGCCAAGAACAAGATGAGGGAAAATTAGGTCACAAGAAATCCTTATTGACATCGTCATCATAAAAGCAAGGACCTTAAACAGTCAATGTGTCAGCATCATACAAAAAAGGAAACAACAAACTTATGTTCCGAAGAATACTGATGTCTGCACAATCCAGTCTTATGACAACAATTTATTTCAACTATCAAATAATTGGAAATTCTCACAAAAGATTGATTGAGGAGGAAATTCTTAGTTCGACAATTTTGTTTATCACTCAAAGGATCCTATCATCTCGTATAATTGAAGATGATAACTCAAAGAATTCGAAAAAATGCGAATAGATTACATGGTAAAGAAATAGATGACACACCTTATAAAAAATGAGCTTTGAGGACAAAGCTTTTCTTAAGAGGAAGAAAATGTTATGAATATAATATATAAAAATAAAACATAAATAGTAATAATCCTAAATAATGATTAGTATACTGAAGAGGCATGTCTCTAAGGATGTAACCATTCATGAAGGGGCACCTGCCTAGGTATATAAGCGGGCCCTCATTTGTAATCATATATCTCATATTTCTTGTGCATTCAACATTCTTATATATATTATTATTCGTCTTATAATGCATATTTATATATTCCAGATATTCTGAATATTCCGCTATACATACGAACCCTATTTTTTACAGACAACCAGTTCTTGGTGGCTCTCCAAGAAGTACCTCCCTCGCTAAGAGGGACTGTTGCTGTTTGTAGCTCAAGCGGGTACTTCTACAAAGGCCTAAGTATCTAGGCATGTAGAAGTTGCCTAATACACCCTTAACCTTGACAATTGCTTTAGTGATTAAAGTAATTTCTTTTATAAGACAAAAGTGAGTTAATTTATATACAATGCAAAGGTTTTTGCATTAGTGAATTAGATGAATCTCCACTGTCAATTTCAAGCGAGGTGAGCTCTAATCTCATTCGTCAATCACTTTGGAGATTAGGGTTGTTGATTCAGTCATAACTCAAGCTTATAAAAGAAAGACTAGGCCAAGGGATAAGACATACAATACATCTTGAGCACAAGACAGTGAGAGTGAGATCTCAGTGGTGGGGTGGAGAATGACTTCCATTCAAATGTGTTGGGTTCAAGGACCAACAGGGGGGGATCTAGATCAACTAGGATAGATTGAAGGACAGATTTAGGGCTTTATCAGCTGGATCAGATCTAAGTTCATTATTGTATATGTTATTTCCTCAAAAGACCATTTTCCTAGTAAGGCAGCTCGAGTAGTTTCTGAATTTAATAAATGAAGAACCTTTTGATTAGGCACAAAATTTGCGTGTGCTTATCTGATTGAGATTGGTTGTTTAATTCGCTTCCGATGTTTAAATCTTGTTAAGATCCCAGTTGTGCTTTTATTCAGCAAATCTGTAATCTGCTAGGTAGTAAATTTTGCCAGGTTTCTGGGTTCATGGAAATTTAACAGGTTGGTTTGACAATGCCTTGCCCATGGCTCCTAGATTCTCTTGGTTGGCTAGTTGTTGGCTGTATTATAGTGTTTGGTTAGCTTCAATGCACTTTGATTTCTTAATCACTTAGGGCACTTATTTTCTTCATTCTTTTGTTTCGTTTCCCTGTTGTAGCTGACTTAGGAATCTGATCTCAACCATCTTGATAAGAATTTATCCTTGCTTTTGACTGCTCGTGGGCAGAACAAGAGTGAGTTTTCTTTGTACTAATCAAATTGGAATCCAGGCAGATTTGTTTGTTTGATAACATCATACAATCTATAGGGACACACTCTTGAGATTGGAAATGTACCAACCTGAATGGAGAGGTTCTAGCAGTGACGGATAGATTCCCTATAAATCTTATGAAGGTGATAATATATATGTCTGCTGGTGCAGATTTGTATGATAACGGGACTGTAGTTATCTATAAATGTGTTTCCCAACATTTTGGTTCACCTGTAGCTGCGCATTTGGCTGTTTTGGATGTTATGCCACTTTCAATATGTATTCGAAAATAAGATGTTTGACTTGTTTGTTATAATGTTTCTTTTGGTATATAAAAGTAAATCAAACCTGGTAACTTTATATCCTCCAAGATTAACAACCATGGACGTTGAGTTAATGCAAATTCTTCTAAATCTAGGTTTTCTGATCCGAGAATCACAAAATTAGGAAACATTTTTCCTAATACATTTGGAAAAGTGAAACCTCTGCATTTCCCAAAACTTCTGCAACCATTGTCAGATGGATGGATGGTCTAGGAATAACCCAGGAGTACTAATTTGCGATGGACAACATTGTCAATCTTAAAAGCCTGATATTTGCTTTCATGGAATTGATTTCTATTTATCCTAGGGAACGTTTATTTCATGATGTTCATAGTAGCCTGTAATATATCCGTTCCAGACAGTAGTCTATTCATGTATAGGCTGGAGTTGGACGCTGGATATAATTGGCATAACTTCAATTTGGAATAGAGGACTAATTTTGGTCAAAACATGATATTATGAGCTTGAAGGACAAATTGATTCTTAGGCTCTCTCTGTGCATCTGCTGTAGTTTGGCACCAATTCTAACAATGGAATGGTTGCAAATTGTATGCACTATTACTGAACTTTTCAGCGTTCTTGTATTTAATTTAATTTTTAAAACTTAAGCATATGCCTTTAAAATTTTAAATATCTAAAATCACATTCCTTTTGGATTATTTTGCAGGATAAAAAATTAACACTTTATATTTATGGTTTTCACAGGCTCGACTGTTCACAGATTCTGAACCAGTTGAAGCGAGGGCAGAAGCAGTTGTACTACTTAAGCAACTGGGTTTTCCGGTTTGCCTTTTTCCTTTATATGCTCTTGGAAGGACAGGGAAAGCTCTTTAAATGAATTTTTGATTGCTTTTGAGTCAGTTGTTGGAAACACATTTGAGTTATTTATTTCAGATAATGTGTAATATGTTGGCATCACAGCTGTGTATGGTGGTCTCTAGAATCACTTCAAGAAAATATAAGCGAAGTAACAGAGTAAATATAGGAAAGACCAAAATTAGGAATTATAGCAGGAATCTCTATTGCAGTATTGACTTTTGAAAAACTGTATTGCTGTGTCCCTTGGTGCTTGTGTTATTTTCATAATGTTAGGTGGTGTAGCACTTCTGACAAAATTAAAGCAAGTGGACAGTTATTTTTATATGGGCTGAAGTTTTGCAGAGGCTCGTATTCATCCATCAAATCACTCGGGGAGTTGGTTAACTGATATAATAGTTTGGAACATGTTTATATGCTGCCCAGACATTACAGCTGGATCAATCCCCATTCTGGGTGAATGATGTATTGGACCATGCAACTTTCTTATCTGTGAATATCTTAGATGGTTACAGTAAAGTAAATCAATAGAGGAAATTGATGGTAAATGACATCACATTTATTGTTTTAAGTTGTTTCCTTCTGTCAATTTTGTTTGAATGCTTTTGTCTTGTTTGACAATCACATGGTATTTAGAGTTGTTGGAATGTGGGAACTAAAGTGGCACCAATGAATGTCAGCTAAAACATTCATTGGTAATGATCGGTTCTTACCAGGCTGTTTTGGATAAGGTGGTTGTATTTGTGCCCTTGGGTTAGAGGATAGTAGTGGCTGGGAAGTTTCCTATTTGTAGCAAATTGCATTCATAAGAAGCAACTTGGTGCATCTTGAAGTGCATATCTGTCAGTGTCTATCTCATGTTGAGGCAACTGTGCAATTTATTAGCTGTCAAAAACTAAATAGAAAGAAGAAAATTATTTTACCGTGTACAAGCTACCAAAATAAGTCAATCATACATCAAACGAGGTGTGCATAAGGCATCTCCATCTTATGTTTATTGATTATTCCAAAGGAAGTCAACGATGTTGAGGTATAATGTTATAAATTGGAATAGAGATGATAACCGTATGAGGAATATATAATTCAAAAATGGTTTGGAGGCATTGGCACAAGGGAATTCCGAATGGGTTGCATCTATAGTTGTTACCATGAAGCCTTGTCAAAGGAAATAACAAGATGTATATGGTATGGCACTCATGTCAAATATCAGTGTGATACATCATCGAATTAATATCCATGAGCATGGAGGGGTGTCAACTGTCAGGAAAATCACATAAGAACATGGGTAATGAATGCAAACCATAACATATTAAAAGAAAGCAAGATATGCTTGATACATTCCATGTGGTGTGGATGTCTAATATCTATCCATATAATGGAGACAATTTCCCATACCAAAATCCTGTACAACCACATTATTAGCAAGGCTTCAATCCAACCATTATTTTGTTTCCATGTAACCAAGGGTAAGATTTTCTTCAGGGCTCAAGGATGTACAACAACAAGGCTTGAAGCTATTACAACAATATACCTAAGTTACCAGGATTCGGATATGGATACGGATACGGATTTGGATGCGGATCCGGATCCGCTTGATTTTTGAAAAGCTAGGATTCGGATACGGCAAGGAAACGGCAAGTATGATTAATATAAATATATTTTTATAATAAAATTTTGATATTAATGTCCAAATTTATTGTGATCACTATCGATCAACAACAATAGAGTTTATATTATTATTATTATTATCCAATTTTAAAGTCATGGTCAAGCCAGACACCAAATTGGTGTATGAGATCCCTTTGTTTGTGGGACAATGGACCCACCTCCGTGTCTACGAAGGCATACATACTAGGACCCCTCTAGTTTTGAGCCTCTGAACCCATAGGAGGAAACGCATACTCTTAACCATCAGGCCCACTCAAGCTGAATTATGTAGATGAATTTCATGAAAAAATATACAATACTTCATAATTAAAGTAACATTAATTATTTTATAAAAATTAAATTATAAACTATAAATATATTACAAAACTATTTAAATGATAAATAATAATAATTTACTACACATATTACTTTATATGAATTAAATAATAAACTTATAATATATAAAAGTTTAATATAAAATATAATCTACAAATTTTAAAACTTGTACATAACAAATTTGATATATTCAAAATAATTTATAATTATATGTATATCGACGATAAAATAACAATTTATATTTTGAATAATTAACTTAATAATATACTATACACAAGAAAAATTATTAAAATTATAACATTTCTAAACTAAATAGTTAATTTAAAGTGTAATTATTAATGTGAATAAAATATAGCATAGATATAAAAAATATAAATAAATTATAAAATAAAATAGACCGATTATACATAATTATAATATTATACCTATCTAAATATAAACCACATGTAATTATAAGTGTTCTTTATAACATTTCAAATTATTCAATAACATATAACAGATTTATAAAGTTATAATTAAATTAAAACGTGTTTTTTAAAACATTTCTTATAATGTCAATAACATATAACACGATTTATAAAATTATAATAAAAAACTTATAAATAAAACATAACATATTTATAATTAAATTAATATTATAACATATCCAAAATATAATGAGTTCAAATGTGTGAAATTGCATATGTCCCGTAGATAAATAGAAAACCAAGTAGCGGCGTCATACTACCAAGTCTGTAGATACCAAAACCACTGATATTAATACCAATCACATCATTTTGGCCGTCTTATTCGCTGCACGTGCACTTACTGTCTGAGCTTCCAGCGAGCAGCTATCAGGGTTAGAGTGCAATATAGGGTCAGGGCATTACCAAGATATTTTCACTAGTTAAAAACTGTTACCAAGATATTTTCACTCGTTAAAAACTGATTTCTCCCGCATCCAAGTGAATCCGGATCCGAATCCATTTCTGATCCGGGGATCCGCGAATCCACTTCCCAGGGTGGACGGATCTGGTAACATAGCAATATACCTGATATGAGCTGAACATGTCACTTGTGGGAAATGAACCTGGGTTTGGAGGATAACAATGATTACTCCCAACCACCCGAGATAAACCCAATTGAGAAGGCTTTAATCCAACCTAATGTAACACAATTTTACTTATGACATGTAACCTAAATTACTAACCTAAAGTACAATATAGCTTTATTATATGACCATTTTGACATGCTAACTCTAACGCACTCCTTAATGGTCACAAGGAGAACAAATGTTTGTCTCAAAATGAAAATTTGTTTTGCCCAAATGTGTCAAAGATGTCTACAGTCTGCCTCTCAAATGCACTCCAAAAATCAGATTTCGAAGTTGTCACTAGTTGTCGCCTAATCCACACCTGGGCTAATGTGGAGAAAATCTTTAATCCACTTGGTGTGGCCTTGGTGGCAAGTCTCAAGTTGAGCAACTGTCACTTAATTCTCAACTCCTCCGTCTAGGTTAACTCGTAATGAAGCCAAGGGGGGTAGTCCCTATGAGAAAATAAAACTAAGGCTTGATTAAACCATGTTAAATAAGAAGGATCTAGGAGTTAATAAATCACAAAAAAATATATTTACCACCAACAAGATAAATTACAACATATCACTTTAAAGCATGAAACAATCATAAGCAAATATGACCATCCATAAGCAAGAGATGTAACAATAATAATCAGATCAATGGAATAATCTTAAGCAGATGATATAGCAAATGGAGACCAATGCCAAATAAAAGTACTTGTGAAAGTAAATGCTCAAAGTAAGAGAAAATTGCTTGAAAGTAAATGCTTGGACTTGGAAATGAAAGTGCCAAAAGTAAATGTGGCGATTAAAATAACCAAGTACAAAATGCTATAAAAGAAAATGTTGTGGAATGTTCGTGGTACGTTTTAGTCACGTTAAATTTCACTTGGATTTAGATTAATTGATGAATGTAAGTTGATGGATATGTGGTGATCCGTATGAGTGCATAATGTGAGATGTGTATTACAATAAAGTAAATCTAAGTAAGGTGTGTTTCCTTTTCTACCCTTATCCTCGTTGGTGTTGATTTTCTAGTGCAATCAAGACTAGTACAACTTTTCAAACTGACAACTACTTCCAATGATACAATTAGACTTCTTTAGATCATGTTGGAAATACTGAGAAGGGGTGAATCAATATTTCCTTCTATTTTCATGCAATTGGTTATTTATTACTTTAAATAAAACATTCAGAGCATTAAATCGACATGAAACAACAATACATCAATAAACAATATACAAAATTTGTTGTTCAAACAAGCTTTGTTATGTATGGTTACATACACATTTACTAGTTGAACTGGAAGGAAGTGCAAGACTCCCCAAGAGTTTTACCAGCAAGTTGGAAGGATATTCGAGAAAATGCTCCTTGAATGGTTTGGGCTCCCATACCAGGGATAATGGCCCAACTACAATCAACCTCTGTTGCTGCACTTCACCATTGCTATTCATCACTACTGCTGCTGCACTTCACCACTGCTATTCACCACTACTGCTGCTACCACCACAACTACCATTTATCACTGTCGTTGGAACCACCACTGCTACCATTCATCATTGTTGCTGCAATCATCACTTCTACCATTCATCACTGCTGCTGCAACCACCACTGCTACCACTCATCACTGTTGTTGCAATCGTCACTACTGCTGCCATCATCACTGCTGCTACAACCACCACTATTACCATTAATCATTGCTGCTGCAATCATCACTGCCACTGTTCACTTCTGCTGCTGCTAACAATTGTGCTATCACTGCTAATGCCATCATCAAGGTCACTAGTGTCATCACTGCTCTTGTCATATATCACTCCCACTTACTATCACAAACTGCTATAGTTTAATCACTGCTCAATTTAGTTTGACAGGGGCCAATAAACAATTTGCTAGAGAATCCTTGCTCAGCTCAAATACAAGTGATGCCAACCAGTGAAGCATGACCCGTATAAGACCTACGAGTGCTCGCGGGTCTTGGACGGGTTCTATACCGAGCTGGGTCACTCGTATAGAACCCGCGATTAAGACCTAGACTCGGCGGGTATCTTATAGAACCCGTCGACTCGTATAAGACCTGTGGGTATTCTATAGGACTCGTATAGAACCCGTCGAGCCTCAAAAGGCACAAAATGTTCAATTTTTTTAAATTTTTATTTCTTTTTTCTTTTTTGGAAATGAGGCGATCTATCTGTTGCACTCCAATTAGACTTATACCATCTAGCTCTTTCAAATCATTACTTCCTTGAGGTACACATCCAACCACTACCAATGGCTTCTATGTAGCTCTACCCTTGTGAATCAAGGTCTCCATGGATGATTGACTGGGTTACTTTACTATGCATCTGTTCTAAAAGCATATAGTTATTCACCTTGTATGTGCAATCCATGTCCATAGTCCTTGAAACCCTCCTGAATTCTGACCAAACATCTTCAATTTCTTTCCGTTATAATTCTTTTAAGATTTGTATAGTAATGCACTTGTATCTACCAGCCAATGGGCTTTATTTCTCTGCACCACCACCTTCTTGGAAAGGAAACTACCTCTTTAGAAGAAAGTTACATGCTTTAAATTTCGGTTATGCTCCAAAATAAAGCGAGGGATCGGGAATGATCCTTTGACTCAAAATAGTTTCAGAAGTGGGTGTACATGCTTTTCTATTATGGTGCAATTTTGGCCATACACGTCACTCAATTGAATGACCTTTAAGCTTGCATTCTTGGAGTCATAAGTCCTATTTGTTAGCATACTTTTACACATGAGTTTGATTTAGATTTAGAGTAGAGTTTTCTTTTACTGTGTTCTTTGCTGGTAGATGCATTATGCATTCGTGCATTCCTTGTATAGTTGTTGATGCATGTTAACTTATTTTGGTCATTTGTGGATGTTAATCAAATTTCAATTTTTGTACAACTTGCATACATTTTTCTCAAAGTCCCTGCTGATTTTTGTAGAAAAGTGTCACTCTAACCTTCCTCCTTTGAACTAGGTTTAATGTCCCCTATCTAGTATCAACATCTTCTCTCTAAACTTCATCATTGCTTTATCTTTCTCCTGCTTGGTGAATTTTGACGGTTTATGAAATTTTTTCATTTCCTGTTGTGGTCGTTTTGGTGGCAGTCCCTCATCTTATTTTTGTTTTGCAGGGCCCCTTTTATGTGCTTATTTTGCAGTATGTAATATCTAGTCCCTGCGACCTAGTTTTATCTTTAGTGGTGAAGAATGTAATGTCTATTCTTTTCGACCTAGTCTCATCACTGTGAATGTAATCTCTAGTCTTATAAGGGTTGTTCCTGAGTCTTATACGAGTCAATGAGTCAATGCCATGACGAGTCTTATACGAGTACGAGTCGTGCAACATTGATGCCAACAAACCTTGTTGAGTCCTCAACAACTATAATCTTGTGCATTGATCTTTGCAACTACAAAAGAAATCAAAACTTTGTTACTCTGCACTCCTAATCATCTAAAAAATTCTGCCATACACACAATGAGCCATCCCCTGAAACAATTTCAAGCTCCAATGTACAGTAGGTAAGTTATGTACTTTGTTGTCTAACTTCACTTGCTCTTCACATCTTACACAAATATCCCTCACTGCAATGCGAAGGGTGCAAAATATAGAAAATATCAAAGGACATAATATGAGTTACAACAAAATCCATGAGCCTCATATAAGCCACAGATATATACTATGCAAGTCTAGAGTCATAATAAAACCCACAAAGAATAATAAGCATATAGCAAGGAGTGCTAGCTACAACTAGTCTCAGAGATAGCAATGCCAACAAGTGATCTCCAATTAAAATCTACTTCAAAAACTTGCACAAAGATTACACCGAGTTTAGATTCTTGCACAAAGATTCTTTGTACTATAGTTACACGAGGTTCTCTATAAATTGATCAAGATGTTATGCCCAAACTTGAGTTCCTCCCTAGATATTGTACTCCAAGACCACAACTGAACATTTCTCAAATTAGGCCTCAAACCAATCATTCATTTCATTAACTTCTATAGGATCACTGCTAATGAGTTTACATTGGAATATACTCAGAAATTTTCCACGAACAAGTGTGTATTCCAGGGCTAATCTTTGAACAGAGTGAATGATATCAAAAGGTCTGTAGAATTCATTTTATGGAGCGACTATCCAACATGCAATTGTTAGTCGATTCTTAACTTCAATTTCTCTGGAACATACACTAATTTATGAACCATAGTTACTTAAGGTCTGCACACAATTTTCAGGTATAAGTGAGGCAAAATTGCATGCAACAATTAAGTCACTCTTCAGTGCAAAAGTATGCTAATTTTTAGGGCCGCAAGTGTAAAGTGCTCTAAAAAGATACTAGGTCGAAATCAATGAACAATATGGACCCTTATCCCGCTGCTTGAAATATGATTCAATTTTTGAGTGTAATCATAGATCCATCTGCAGAAGCCCAATGATGCCCTCCAATAAACTCCAAGCTGCGGAGGACGATCAACAAGACCGCCTTAGGTACATACTCAGGTCTTTGAAAGCCACAAAGGTGAAGGTTGTGCAATGAATACACAAATTTCATAGTTCATTTCATACTGTTCTTGATCCTTTGGCCAATTCATTCAAGAATATGCTCAACGTGGGAAAATTTTGGATGCCCAAATTCCTACTGCAACAACTAATCACGTTTCTCCTATTTGTTAATTACTGAACCAAATTATTTACCAAAGTCGGATCCCACTCTGTTGTCGCATTATATCACTGTTGTATCCAATACCTACTCAAACATCTCTCTAAAGAGCTTTCTTAACCATACTACCTCACAGTTAGAGCCATGCTAGCAGCAATATACTCAGCCTCAGTCGTGTTAAGAGCAACGAACATCTACTCCCTGCTCATCCAAGATATCATGGCAGACCCCAGGTTAAAACAACACACCCTTATGTGCTTTTCCTATCAATTACACTTTTGGCCTAGTTAGCGTTAGTGTATCCACGAAGTCTCACATCTCCGACAATATATCTCAATCCAAGATTAATAGTCCCATGTAAGTATTTCAACGCATGCTTGGCAACAACCCAGTGTGCGTGAAGAGCCTTTGTCATAAATTGACTTAGAGTGTTGACAACAAAACAAATGTCGGGTCAAGTATTCACAAGGAACATTAGTGCCCCAATCAACTGTCGGTACTTAGAGGGATTCGCCAGATCGGGACCCGCAACTTCACCACATAACTTCTTGAAGTTTAGTTCCATCGGTGTGGCCATGGACTTACATTTTACCATTCCAAATCGTTCCAGCAGCCTGACAACATATTTCCGTTGAGAAAGGAAAATCTCACCAAGTCTCTGCCACACCTCTAAGCCCAACAAGTAGCGCATCAATCCGAGGTATTTCATCTCAAATTCAGAGGCCAACTCCCTCTTACACTCGAGAATAAGAGGCTCTCCTTGGAGAATTTTAAAGTAGAGGTTTGGGTCAACATTGCTTCTCGTAAATCCAAGCTTCATCAGGTAGCTGTCAATGCCGGCATACCAAGCCCTGAGGTCTTGCTTTAGTCCATAAGTGCCTTCTTCAACCTGCATACATGAGTCTTCCTGTCTTGTTCCTCAAAGCCCTGTGGTTGCTCAACATATACTTCTTCCTTGAGTACACCATGCAGAAACATAGTCTTTACATCCATTTGGAGAAGTGTCCATCCCTGGCTAGCAACTAGAGCAACAATAGACCGAATGGTAGTGTAGTGGGCAACCGATACAAAAATGTCATCATAGTCTTCTCCCTTTTTTTGGGAGAAACCTCTTGCCAAAAATCTCGCCTTGTATTTCTCGATACTTCCATCCGCACCATGCTTAATCTTGTATAACCATTTTGTAGTCACAACAGACTTTCCTTAGAGTCTTGGAACCACTTTCGACACATCATTCTTCATGATGGATTCATACTCCTCGGCCATAGCATCGTTCCATCCTTGTTCTTTCATGCTTCTTCAAAAGTGTGTGGTTCAACTTGTATCATGTTGCTCATTGCCACAACATATCCTTGGTATCGACATAGCTTCTTACTTTCTCTGAAAGTTCCTTTTGCAGCTGAATGTCTCTCAGCATCTTGTAAGGTATCATGAAGCCATAATGGTCTCTTCTTGGTAGGAGGATCACACGAAAGGGGATCCAAGGGGTCTATAGGTTTGATGGATGATCAACAAGTTCGGTCTCAGGTCCAAGAATAGAAGGGCCTTCTTGTGTACCCATAACATCATCCTTCCTTTCAACATTGGTAGGGGGAGGAGTTTCCCTTGCTTTCCCAAGGGCAACATCTTCATCAAATGTCACATCCTTGCTAAACAATATATTTCTTTGACGAGGCACATATATTCTATAGGCTTTAGAATTTTCACAGTAACCAACAAACGTACCTTTCATCCCTGAGGCTTCCAACTTGTTCCTTTTGTCCTTCGGTACATGAAAGTAAACGGGGCAACCAAACATCCTCAAATGTCCAACACCGGGCTTCACACCTATGAAAAATTCTTTGGGGTTATTGTCACCCAGGGCTTGCTGAGGAGTCCTGTTTCGAACATAGGCCATAGTGTTGGCAGCTTCGCCCCATAGAAACTTCGGGAACTTTTGATCATGTCGCATATCTTGGGCAGCTTCCGTAATGGTCCTATTCTTCCTTTCAGCTACACCATTTTGTTGAGGGTTGTAAGGTACGATGATCTCCTTTTTTATTCTTGCATAATTACAAAAGTCAATGAACTCATTTGAAATGAATTCTACTCCATTATTATACTTGAAGACTTTGATCCTCTTTCCAGTTTGATTCTCTATCGGGGGCTTGAAGTTCTTAAACATGTAGAGTGCTTGATCCTTGTGCTTTAAGAAGAAAATCCATGTCTTGTGAGAGAAGTCATCCACAAAGATTATATAGTACAAGTAGCCACCAAGAGAAGTCACTGGCATGGGTCCATTATAGAATATATCAATTGAAGTATTCCATTTGTCCTACTCCTTTTAGAAGGGAATGACCCCGTTATCTTTTTTCCACTTGCACATCTCGAACAAACTCCATCTTGATTTGCTTGAACTTCAGGCATTCCAGAAACCATCTTCCTCACTCTAGGTAAGGCATCATAATGAAGATGAGCGAATTTTCGGTGCCACAACTCACATTGATAATTATTATCATGAACCAATGCTTGGATTGATCTTTCATTGAATTTATAAAGGCCTTCAATTCTTGATCACAAATTGAAGGCATCCCTCAAGCTAGATTCCATTGGCCAAGTGAGGACTTTTCCATTTATAAAAGCAACCTTCATTCCTTTGTCTTGCAAGGTAGATATAGACACAAGATTCTTTTTCAATCTTGACACATATATAACATCTTGTAGATGTATCGTTTGATCATAATCCAAATGAAATGAAATAGAACCATACCTCTTTATAGGATAGGTAGAATTGTCCCCAAGAATGATCTTCAAATTAGTCTCCCTCTCAACCAGGTTTGAGAGGACTTCATGATAACCAATGAAGTGTCTAGAGGCCCCGCTTTCTACCAACCAGCTATCAAATGAATCTGGAGGAGAGGAACTAGAAAGAGAAGAAATAAAAAAATATTCAGATTGAGTGGCAGCTACATTATGATCCTACCTTGAGTTCTTTGATATCTTTTGAGGATGGGGCCTTTTTCACAATTAGCAGGAGCATATTCTCTTGTTCTATTGTTGAACCTATTGTTGTTGCAGCCACGATTGTTGTTGTACGACCAAGGGGCATTTCCATTTTCCGGACAATCTCTGGCAAAGTGACCATACTTATGAGATTTGAAACATTGAACTTTGTCCTTTCTAAAGCTTCTCTTCGAGTCCTTAGATTCAAGAGTAGGTTTTCTTGAATTAGATGGCCTTCCTGGTCCTTTCCTCTTCTTATCTTGAGCAACAAATGCAGAGGGTTCTCCTTCTTCGTGCTTTTGAATTCTCCCTCTAGAAATCATCATGGTCTCCTCTTGAGTACACTTGCCCACTAACTCATCAAATGAAGGAAACTTGTCATTTTTGGTTATGGTAGTAATGAATGTCTCCCGAATAAGAGGAAGACCTCCAAGTGCAAAGAGTACCAACTCTCTATTAGATGTAACTTCTCCAACATATAACAATTGATCCTTGAGTTGGGATATCCTCATGAAGTATGACTGCACAATCTCTCCCTTGTTCATCTTAATGTCCTTGAGTTGATTCTTCAAAGAAAGAATGTGGCTCAAGTTGTCGACTTCATACATCCCAACCAACTTATCATACATTTCCATGGACTTTTTCAACTTTTCAATATAAGTAATCAAATGGTCTCTCAAAGAATCAATAATAATTTTCTATGCTTTGACCTCACCTTTCTTTTGCTTGCAGTTGATAGCAACATAAGCATTTTCTGGAGGCTCAGGTACTTTTCCTTCAACATATTCCAAAATATCATTCTCATCCAAAGTCACATCCAACCTAGTTCTCCAAACAACACAGTTAGATGAGTCATTCAACTTCTTCTCAATCTTGAAGTATGAGGTAGACATCTTGACCAAATCAAGTGATCTTCAGCAACGGATAAAAGATATTCAAAGGTAATCACTCTTGTCTCCTTGGGCTTGTCTTCACCTCAACTCTGATACCATGTTAATTTTCCAATGTTCTATGTTGTAACAATCACTTATAACAATTCTTTTTCCAATAGAAATCAATCATCCATTATATTTTCAATCTTCCAATATCAATAAGCAATTGTAGATAGAACATTAAACCAAATGCACAATAGAAGACAACCAAGAACAATAGAGACACAGTGGTTTGGTCAAAGACCAGGGAAAAAGCCCACAAAGGGGAAAATGCTTTCCAAATTCTTCTTCTATTGGATTGTGATCAAATGTTCACTAGAGAGATACATAGTCCAAGTACAACAATGAGTCAAAGGTCAAACCCTTGACCATCCAAATCAACCATCCAATATTCAATCAATTATGAGCAAGAAAGTCAAATATGGTCAAACTTCAAGTCTGCAATTTTTGGTCAAAATCAATAGCAGTCAATGCATGCCTAATTGGTCAACAATCAACGGTCAAAGTGTTCCAAAAAGTTTGGTCAACCTGTCAAAGAATGCATCCTTGCTTGGTTAAAATCAGTCAAAATAGTCCTTAAATTTTGCCCACAAATCTGGTCAAAGTCAAAGTTTGAGCTAGAAAATCCCTAGCCTAGAAACTGCAGTCAACGCTGGTCAAAGTGCACAAAAGATCTCGGTCCAAGTGGCAGCCAACTTGGCCCTCCAAAACATATCTAAATCCAAGTCAAATTCTCCAAGGTCAACGCAAGTCAAACCATCCCAAAACAAAATTGAACATTGGTCATCAGAAAGCAATCTCTCTCCTTCGCACATGTGATTTCGGACCTTGCAATTTCAGACTTGTACAAACCAATCAAGAGAAAAAATGAATGTGTGATGATGCCTCCAAGTGATGTCAAGTGTTGTCTATTTGTATGTGGTTTTGGAGGACAAATTTCCTCTGCGAGGCCGACTTGTACTTTTTGAGATGATGTGGTTCCATATTAAAAATAATATTTTCCCATGTGCAATTTAAATTCTTTCAAGGGCTAGTAGGGTCTCCAGAGGGTGAGGAGGGCTTCTCAAAAGAGGGGATTTCTCCCTGAGCTGCCAGATTTCAACAGCTAACTTGAAGTAGCAATGATGTGCAACCTAAACTCTCAAATGTAGAAATTTAATGATCTGCATCCATAACCCACTTTACAATTTTGCATGTGTTTATTTAGGCCCAACACATTTTTTGACATGCTGATATAAATTTCAGAATGCATTTATTGCAAACATAAAGAGTGCTTCTACTCTTTTTCCTTTTCCTAAAAACTGATAATTAATGCAAAAATTAATGCGAGCATTCAACAGATAAGAGACACTTGTTTTTGGTCAAACTGACCTTGGAAAAACCTCACAGCCTCTTTGGGAAATCCAGTCTTCAAAGGAGGATTTTATTGCTTGAGAAATTATAAATAAGCACATAAAAACATAGTAATTATTAATTATCTCCTGTTTTGCTGTAGCTTTAAATGCACACATTCTGGAAATTTGTGCCCACGGAAATTTCAGATTTCCACAAAATTTTTATGCCCAAAAATTTAGCATTTATCCGCTGCTCAGCTCCTTGGAATTTGTGCCCAGAATTTGCCTCGATTTCTATGCTGAAATTTACCTCAATTTTTGTGCAAAAGGCTGACTATACCTCCTTGAAAATCGTGTCTAACAGCAGCTGGAATCCTCGATTTTCATGCTCCCTATAGCAGACTGTCCCGAAATTTGTGCCTCGAATTTCATGCTTGAACTAAGCTTTTCCTCTAATATTGTGCCTAGGTCATCCTCGAAATTCGTGCCTTTGTTCCTCAAATTTCATGCCTCTGCTCCTTGATTTTTGTGTTGCATCTTTCTAGTAAATCATGTTGCTGTTCATACAATCTCCTCCTTGGAATTCGAGCCCTTCTCTCAAGTCTGCAATTTTTCCTCCTTGAAGTTTTGTCCTCTCCTCCCTTCTCCTCATGCTCTCTCAAGTGTGAAGTGAAGAGTGGTTTCCCTTTTCCTCTGTCTCCTCGGAAAAGATTG
Organism: Pinus taeda; assembly: GCA_000404065.3. Taxonomy (NCBI): domain Eukaryota; kingdom Viridiplantae; phylum Streptophyta; class Pinopsida; order Pinales; family Pinaceae; genus Pinus; species Pinus taeda. The sequence goes on along the minus strand of APFE030211974.1, from coordinate 32,538 downwards.
AATCCCCAAACTTAGGATCCAATGGTTGAGATTTCATCTTCAAATTTCAAGATGTGTGGTTGAGATCATTTCTCCCAAATGAGCCCCTTCATACATTGACCCCATCATTTGAAAGTCTCCTAGTACCTTTTTCGAGTTGTGTACCTTTTTAACTTCTCTCATAAAGTGATTTTTCAACTCATTTTAATATTAGAAAAGTACACTTTGTACTTTTAGCATAAAGTCACTTTATAAAGTACAAGTGACTTTAATATTAGAAAAAGTACACGGTGCAACACTTTTAAGTACCTTTTCCCACCATGACATTAATATAACTCATAAATGTCATCAAGACAAAAGCCATTAATGTGCTCACTAGGATAAAAGGGATAAAAGCCTAGTAACACCTCTCCTTGGTAATATTTTCAACATTCCCTGTTACCGAGGAAGGTTTTGCTCACCACTCCCATCTTATCTCTGAAAAATACATGCTTGTCCGTTGGCAATGATTTGGTGAGAATGTCTGGTACGTGTTCATCACATTGAAGAATCTAGGGCAATTCTATGTAGTGTGATTTTTCTTGACTTGATAATAATTTGTGGAGTCTTTTTACTTTTTCTTGTTAGCTTAATCTTCTTCTTCTTCTTCTTATTAATGCATGTGTGTGTCCTTCATCAAACTGCTACAAAAAACATAAGAACAAGAACACAAGATGTTGGCTCTTTGCCATGGCTCTCTTCTCTTGAGAGGAAAACCCTTTAGTAAGTTTCTCTTATTGAATCTTCTTATTGATCAATGCCAAACCCTAGACCCTTGACTAGGATGTCCTCCAAGCACAAGTTAAGTCTTTCCTCTTTTCTACACTATGTTCCCCGACACATGGACTTCTTCCTTCCGACACTTTGCTCCCCAGCACCTTGTCCTTTTCTTCACTGCTTTGTCTAGAGATAGACCTTGGCTAGTTAGCTTCTTGATGAGATATTCTTCTTCCTTCCTTCAAGATGTTTTTCACTTAATGAGACGCCCTTCTCTTGATCCAATGAGGTTCTTCTTTAGGTAGGTCTGCAAACTTGATGTGATTGAACAACAACCCTAGTTTTCCCACGTGTGGAAGGTACCCTTGGAGAGTTAGGGTCCTTTTTGCCTTCGCTAAAGAGAGGACTTCTTCGTTTGACTTGGGAGGCCTTGTAGGCTTAATATTTAGCCCAAACACTAACAAATTCTGAACTATGATATTACCGCTGTTATACTCGCACACTGTCCTCTTTTATTTTGCACGCCCATAACTTTTCTTGTTCTTATCCTTCCTTCGTTGCACTAGGAGACCCTTAAACTTGTCTTTTTGTCAGTTCTTCTCGGCTTGTATACTTCGTTGATTTCAGATGAGAGTTGCTTGACGTTATATTGGAGTGGACAACCTCTATATATAGAGTACTATCCCTCCTTTTAGGCCGACTAGAAGACCAACATGCTATCTTTAGGCCGAAATGAATTTATTCCATTGTTTTGCTTCATTTGGAGGAAGTTGCTGCATGGAGAGGACTTGGACTTTGCTTGGAGGTATTCCTTTGACCTTTATACCATTTTATACATAGTCTAACATGCCCTCAAAAGGTCTTACATAAATACATTGACCCTTTGACTTCCTAGAAGCACTTAAACATGTGCTTGACCTAATTCAATGAGCAAGAAACTCATTGACAAATATCATAAAAGTAATCTCTTTTCTTGAATAAATACAAATATCAAAATTTACATTTATGAAGACCGAACCTAGTTACACTTTCTTCAACACATCAATGGATATATACTCAAGCTTCACTACCCCTCGCTGAACCTCGTCTCTCATGAAGTGGTATTTGATCTCTATATGCTTTGATCGGTCATGAAATATTGGATTCTTAGTGTGAAAATTCTATCACTGCAACAACTGATTTATTTTACCTAATTATTTCCCGGTAAGTTATTTATGAAAATCCTTCAGTAAACCTTAAAATAAATTCTGCTGCAGGTATCACATCATAATACAGAAACAAACACATGCACAAGATTTAACACATCGACACAAATATTTTGGACAATCAGTCCTCGAAAAAACCCAATGAGGAAAAACTGGTGCAGCAAGGGAGGATTTTATTATTCAACAATTCTTCAGTACAACTGGGTGCCAATTGGCTTACCCAACAGAGAAAATTCTTCAGCACTTCCCCCATTCTTAGCGTCAGCCTAGTTGACCTCTGCGTAGCTCCCAGACCCTTTGCGTCAGCCCCTGCCTCTCTGTGTCAGCGCTGGGCCTCTCTGTGTCACCCACGTAGGCCCTCCAGTGACTGCGTAGTTTGCAGCCTCTGTGTCTGCCCTAAGTTGCAGGAAACGCAGGGGGAGGGGTCGTTTCCGTACGGAAACGAAACGGAAACGCGTTTCCGCGTAGCAGGTTACCGTATAGGCGTGAACGCGTTTCCGCGTACCGTACGGCGTGGAAACGCAGTTCGTCGTACGGGCGGCGTCCGAAATGGAAACGCGCCCATATCCATAAACGGACGGAAACCGCGTTCACGCTCGTACGGGCCCCGTTCCCCACAAAATAACACTTGTTTTTTAAAAATTTTTTTTTTCCTAATTAATTTTAAATTTTTTTTTAGGGTTCTAATCAACTTCTAGAAACCATTTATAAAGTTAAAATGTTAAAGTAAAATGTAATCATAATTCATTAATTGCTTTATTGATTGCACATATATATATAATAATTTTTAAATGTTTTTAAATTTATAATAATATATAATATATCATTCGCGTTTCCCCGTTTCCAAAATTTGGGGAGGTCGCGTTTCGTTTCGCTTCCCCGTTTCCCTGTTTCGTGCAACTTAGTGTCTGCCTCTCCAACCTCTACGTTGTTCCCTTGGTGCTGTTCTCGACTCATTGTTCCGTACTTGCTACCTCCTGTTGCTCTCTAGACCACTAGTTCAAATTTCTCAGCTAACCTCGCTTCAGAAATCGAATTGACTGGTCTCCCTCAGTGTGTTCTCCAACTGACCCTCAAGCCTCCTCTTATACTTTTTTCGTTGGTCCATCAACGACCGAGATTAAATCTCTAATTAACGGCTAAGATTAGATTTGGCTTGATCCATGTCTTTTGGAACCTTCTAGCCCAATTTTATATTAATACCCATTAATATTTTATTTTTCCTAAGTTTAGACTTAGGAACTCTATTAAAAATATTAATTATTTTAATATCTCCCAAACCGGATAGAATCTGCCCAAACCATTTCTGGGTCTTGGGTCTTGGAGATCTCATGTACTTTAGCCTCCACCAATTTTCATGGCTAGAGCACATCCGATGCTACCCCAAATCAACAGTCCCTCTTAGCGAGGACTGTGCTCTAGTAATACTCCACACTAAGAATCACTCTGATTATCCGACACTGATACCTGTGCTGATGCTAGGCCTCCCCGCCCAACATTCTCTGTAATGCTGCATCCTGTATTGCTACCCATGGCTCTATCACTGCCACTGCTACATCTGTACTGTAGCTCCCTCTGCATCCGGGCTGCTGTTAGTTCATCTTCCCAATCCTGCATCTGCACTGCAACTCCCTCTGCATCCATGCTGCTGCTGGTCCTTCTTCCCAACACTGCATCTGCACTGCAACATCATACCCATTTCTGCTACTGAAATGGATTCTTTATCATCCCCATCTACTCCCTGAAATAATCAAACTTGGTTCTTGCAAGGGCCTTGGTAAGGATGTCTGCCACCTGTTCTCTTGTAGGAGTGTAGCTCCACTGTACAGCTCCTCGTTGGACACAGTCTCTAACAAAGTGACACCGGATATCAATATGCTTTGATCGATCGTGAAACACTGGATTCTCAGAGAGCTTGATGCAACTCTGATTATCACACATGATCCTGGTCACCTCCATCTTTCTTCTGAATAGGTTCACCAGTAGTTTTCTAAGCCATATGGCCTCGCACGAAGTTGTGCTTGCGACCTTATATTCTACCCCAGCTGAGGTCAGAGCCACAAATTTCTGTTTCCTACTGCACCAGGAGGTCATTCCTAATCCAATGTTGAAAGAGTACCCAAAGGTACTTTTCCGATCTACTAAACTTCCTGCCCAATCTGCATCAATAGACCCACTCATTCTGATATCCTTACCCCTAGTGTACAAGAGTCCATAATCGACTGTTCCCTGTAAATACCTGAGAACATTTTTGGCTGCTGCCCAGTGCGCCCTCTTCGACTCCACCATGAACTGACTGAGGGTGGTGACAACGTAGCAAATGTTTGGCTTGGTATTGACCAGATACATCAGGGACCCTATGAGCTGCTTGTATAAGGCGGGATCACCATCTTTGTCTACTGATGCATCAATCTTCTTCCAGTTGGTTATCATTGGAGTAGCTATGGGTCTACAGTCCTCCATCCCATAGTTGCAGGAATCGCCCCCCCCGGATCCTAAGTCGGAATCGCGACTCGAAGCGAAGCGTCCCGGAATCCATAGGCGAAGCGCGCTTCCAAAAATTAGGTGGCGCGATTCCGGCATTTTAAGGCGCTTCCTGCCATTTTAGGTGGCGTTGCCCCGGAATCGCGCTTCCGGAGGCGCTTCGGGCATGGGGTGGCGCCACGCAACCTGCACGCCACCCGCACGCCACCCGCACGCCACCCAGGCGCAACCCGCGGGGCAGCAATTTAAGTTAATTTTTTTTTAATTTATTTTAAAAATTAACCTAACTAAACATGAGGGGGTGGGTTAGGGTGAGTTTAGAAAAGAATAAAGCCCCCATTCTCTTCTCATTTTCTCACTTTGAGTTTATGAGAGTTGGAGCAGAGAAGAGAG
>APFE030211974.1:0-17534 GCA_000404065.3 Pinus taeda | reverse complement strand
ATATTTTTCTTGGATCCCTCTCATCGAGAGGTGTAGGATTGATCTAAAGATCATCCGATTCCGATAAGTATTTATGAAGATATGAATTTATTTTGATTATGGACAAATTGTCAAGTCGACCAGCAACTTATGTAGTTTCAGAAGCCCAACAGTCATGTCTATTCAACCTCTATGTTTTAGTATAAATAGAAGAGGACTTGAAGTCATTCGTCACACACACACTCACTCTTGTTATCTCACTTCATCCTGTTTTGGGTTTGATGAAGATGAGAGTGCCCTAGGGTATACGCTGCCCAAGATAACATGCCCTAGATCTAAATGCAGTAATGGGAGAATAAGCTCTACGTTGCTCAAAACGTCGGAAAAGCCGGAAAAATCTGGAACTCCCGGAACAACCGGAAAAGTCGGAAAAGCTGGAAAAGTCGGAACTGCCAGAAAAGCCAGAATTGTCGGAAAAACCGGAAAAGCTGGAAAAGCCAGAACTGTCGGAAAAGCCGGAACTGCCGGAATAGCCGGAACTGCCAGAAAAGCCGGAAATGCCGGAAAAGCCGGAAATGCCAGAAAAGTTGGAAATGTCGGCACTGCCGGAAAAGCCCAAATTGCCGGAAACGCTGGAATTGCCGGGACTGCAGGGAACAGCCGGAACTGCCGGGACTGCGGGGATTGCTAGAACTGTCGGGAACAACCAGAACTGCCGAAATTACCGGGAACAACCAGAACTGCCAGAACTACCGGGAACTGCCGAAACAGCTGGAGCATCTGTCTCCGAAGGAGAGCAGCATGCAAGGGACAACTAACTAACATTGGGACAGTTGTATGGTACTTAGCAGCAAATACACCAAGCATGCAATGTTACAGCTAGCATGCAAGGGACAACTAGCATGCAACAACAAGCATGCTAAGGAGAACAAGCATGCTAGGGACAACAAGCAAGCAAGGGACAACAAGCAAGCAAGGTGCAACCAACACATAGGTCAGGATGGCAACATGGTGCAACAATTGCACATAATGCAGTACAGTGATGGTTATAGTCATGATTAATGAAGCGTGATGAGATGCAGCATAGTGATGATGGGTGCAGCATGGTGCAGTGCGGTGAGGTGCAACATGATGACAAAATGCAGCACAACGATAGGTGAAGGAGTCACCTTGGAGAATTAGTTGAAGCAGCAGCATGTCTTCAACTGATCTCATGTATCATCTTCTTAGAGATGATCTATGCTCTTATCTAGATAAGTCAAAGTGTTGACTTCTGTTGTAAATGTACTCTCTCTCTCTCTCTCTCTGTGCTAAACTATTGAAGAGCATATAAGAAGAATTGATCAAGGGTTTCCCCACATTGGGGTTTGTCCCTGGCTAGCGCCACATCCTGTGTCCTCTTGTCTTAGCTTGTCTTATGCGATTTATGTTTATGTTCTATCTGTAGTTTACTTTAATGCTGATGTGATTGCACTAAAGGGGTGGAAAAGGTAGGCCGAGTAAAGGGGCAACTCATGCCTTTGATGGCTCTCTCCTTACATCTGTGCACCTAGGATGATGGACCTCCATTAGTTGGTCCCATGACCATGGGACCTTGCCTTGAAGTCTTTCCCATTCATTGCCATTATTGTCACAAGCACCTATAAATTGAATGGTTAACCTAGGACATGTGATCTCTCGTTAGGGACCGAAAACACCTAATATGGTTGATCGTCTAACCTCCCCTAATGCAGGTAGGGAACACGTTTACGAGACTTGTTCTAGTTAGATATTTGAAGGTGATCTTAGTTTGAAGTGTTATTATTCCCTTAACAATTAATTATGGTCCATTATGATGCATCTATGGTCATTGACCCTAATGATTGGTGGCTTTCACTTAATCTTGAGATGCTTTTGCCTAGTGGTTCTTCATATAGCAACAAAGGCATTTGAGGGCGTATTATATCTCTCCACTACATTGCTTGCCCAACCTGCATTGTCTAGAGAGTAGTGATGGCCTTGCAGATGCAACGTTACCCCTCTAAGGCAGAGCGTTGGGCACTTTGATGATTCCAATTGATGATTTACACCTCAGAGCACCCCTAGATGCTAAAATGTTGAGCTTCTCTTGCATGTTGTTGGATATTCTTGATGTTGTACATGGTGGAACCAACATGCCCCTAGGCTGGTCATGACATTGTCTGATGGGCATTGCTTGTTCCAAAGTCGAGATGATGATGGTCATCCCCAGGATGACAAGGGAAGGCTTGTAATCACACTTGGAGCACCAACGCTGGAGAGAGATGATGCCATGTCACCTATCTAGACCTTGAGAGGGCAACGCAGGGCACCTAGAGTATGGTTTTGACACGTGGAGGCATTTTGAGGCACTTCTTGAGATCTACTCTCAAGACTTCAAGTTGATTATGATGATGGGACATCTCACTAGCCCATCCTATGTACGTTTATAACATTTATGATCCAAAAAGGGCATGACGTCATGGTTATGGAGGATATCGACCCACACCTGTTGGATTTTATGGCATTATTTTGTTGTTTTGAGCTATGGGGTTGGCTTGTAACCCCTTGTCTTGTCAAAAACTCAAAATAAAACTTGTTTTAGGGCTTGTAGGCTAATTTTATTTTGTAAAGGTGAGACATATACCTCATATAAATAGAGGATCCTTGATTTACTATCATTCATCATGACACTAGAGATATTGATCCTCTCTTCTAGGGCATGCCTTAGCTTTGTCTTATTCACTACTTGTGGAGTGGTATTTTTATGGAGCATTTGCTATTGGAGATTGGATTGTGTATTGAAGAAGTCTTTTTGGGATTGACTTGGAGGAAATTGTAAGTTTATTGCTGATTTTTTATTATTTTTCATGTAAGTGAATTAATGCAAGGCTTTCTTATTGATCCATGACTAAAATGATATCATCTTTGGGTAATCTTGGTAAAAGTTTGCATGTTAAATGTTTTCTTCCTTGAAATCCATAGAAGAACTACTAGTGTGCATCTTCTATTTAATTTCCCCCTAAGGAAAAAAGATAGTTAGGGTTTATAAAGTGGACAAGACTTTTCCTCTCCTATTCCAATCATTTGTCTCTTTCCTATAAATTTTTCCCTAAGACTCCATCACCCAAGTAGGATTAGGCACTGGTAACATTTGTGTTGATAAGAAGTCTTCAAAAACATAAATATTTTTCCTTTTTTTCCTCCCCTAGGCTTTTCAAGGCAAGCCACTAGGGCTTTTTTGGGTTTGAATTGCTTTAGGGCAATTTTGGACACTGTTTTAAGAACCAGCTGGCTTGGAACCGATTCGGCTGAGATGGTTCGAGTCAAGCCCTCACCGGGTCGACTCGACCATCAAACTGTTTCGGCCGGCCGGGTTACTATCGATACAGCCGAGTTGTTTAACAACTCGACTGGCTCGGTAATAACCCGGCCGGCTCGGTAACAGTGGCCTGAGAACTCAAAAAAACATCGATTTTTTTTTTGTAACTTTCTTTTTGGTGAAGAGATTTGTGTTAAAAGTTGGTGGACACATGAATTCCACATTAACTGACTATTTTCATAGGTTGTTTACTTGTTCACTCAGCTTCCTGTGGCATGAATCATTTAGTGCTTGAAAATAGAAAGTGATGAGTCTGGCGCTGGCAATTTGATAGGATCTAATGTTGTGAACTTTTTGCCAAGAACATGAAATCTCCTGTAAGAATGGAGCAAGACATCTGTTGCCTTCATTGTATAAAATTCCTCAAGGAACAATGTGAATTTCTAAGTAAACAATGATACTATCTGAGAACCATGTAATAAAGAGGGCACATGAAATTGAAATGCTGCTCAGACATGTGATCCTAGTTAGAATGTTGATAGGTGCAATTCTCTCTTGGAAGATGGCAGTTTATCTTTATACATATTACGAAGTTGATGGGAACAAACTTGAAGTTGCCCCAAGGGATCCTAAAACTAGAGAATAGCCAAAAAATATTCTATGGGGTGTAGATGGGTCTGTCATGACTGCATGTAGATGTGGATGCAGAGTTTTGGCGTTAGGGATCCTATATCTTGATCTGTGTCACATACAAATTGCTTTTGTAGTTCTCATGAATAGATCTATTAACATCCATCTTGGTGAGATGGTCTAAGATGATTGATGAGGGTACAAGATTAAAAATGAGGTACAAACTATGAAGCATGTAGATATGCTACTAGTGGTTGATCTAGATGATCTTGGCTCCTCTAGCAGTAACCACTAGCCAGTAGTACTGGTCACAATTTACTTTTGTTGTAGAGGCCATTTCTAGCCTCCTTGGTTATGTGTTTTTGTTTTGATCTCTATATCATCATCATGTATGTATTGTACAGTGCACTGGGTGCCATTTTGATATAATGGATATATTCATGAGCCTACTTTGATCATATGTTGTCTTCTATCTATATTCTAATGCTGTGTGTTTGGAAACATGAATGAAAATCTTTAAAATTATGTTTTTTTTATAATAAAAAAAATAGTTAATGTATTTTTTACAACGACCGAGTCATTGAAATCGAGCATGGATGTTTGTGGATGAAATTCTAGGGTTTGCCTCTATAAACCATTTACTAGTATTTTTTGTGCTAAAGCTTCCCTAAATAGGGTTGACATTATTCTTCCCAAGCAACTTTGTGCCCCAAAAACCCTAAACCCTATCCGAGCTTCAACTTGAAGCTTATTTTTAGGGTTTATCTTGTGCCTTTGTTGATTCAGTTTTCAAGTGAAGCCTTTCTTAAACCTATATAGGTCTAGGTACTCATTTATCATTGCATATCAAGTAGCCTTAGCTTATAGAGGTTTTAGTCTAGATTTAGTACATGATACATTGCTCCTTTATCAAGAGAGAACTGAGCCTTGTACTTGTATTATCCTTATAGGGGAATACAGGGAAACCTCCCTTGTGAAATTCCACTAAAGAGCAGGAGGAGAATTGCTGAGGTGACAGTGGGAATATTTCCTCATTGTTGCTACAGGGTTTGGCCCTTGTCTTGTGAACCCCGTCACAAAGCCTGCTAGATTTTGCGGCAACAGGGCTGATTTGTAATAGGAATGTTTTTGAAGATGTTACATATGTAATTACCCTAGATTTGGGTGCTTTTTTTGTATTCATGTATGACTTCTTCTCAAAGAAACTGATTCATCTGTAAGACCTGCAATTTATTTCTGTTCCAAAATTGTCTCTTTTACTACAAACTGTTCACTCAAAGATTGTAACATGAGATGTGTGGTTTCACAAGCATGTTGCCATTGGAGACTGAGATGATTGAGCTTGAAGGGACCTCTTCTTGTAAATACTATTTAATTTTGGCTTTTTTAAACATTTACTGTAAATAATGTGGAAGTCTCTCTCTCTCTCTCTCTCTTTTAAATTTATTTTCTTTATATCATTTCATGCATTTTATACATGCTCCTTAGTTCTTCACGTTTGAGTGATCTTCAAATTCTATGCTAACTAGTCTGATGTGATTTCATCATCTTTTTCGCTTATTTGGGGGGTTGTAAGGAAGGTTAATTGGCAGTTATAATGGGGAATGCTTTTATTTATTTTTGTCAGAGGTAATCGGTGAGAGTCAATATGACCTTATATTTCGGGAACGTCTACTTCAATCACTCGGTGACAGTCAATATGACCTTATATTTGAACCATTGGGTGAGAATAGATATGGTGAAATTAGTAAAACCACAAATTAGTGCACCAAAATCGCAACAGGAATGATGATGAAATTGGGTGATGCTGTCCATGTGGTATACAATTGCATCCTTATGGGAGTTTTGTTAATGTCTTTATCTATTTCCTTACTTGAGGAGTCAAATATGATGGTTGATCACTAATGCCCCTTTAGTGAATGAGTATGTACATATGCATGCTAACTCCTTAAAAGTTAAATCACTTCTTCCAGAATGTGTTTTGGGGACAGAGATCAGTTTGAGATTGTATTGCCAGTGAACAATTCTCCTTGGACAGAAAATATTTTTTTTGTTTCAATGTCAAAAATCAGGGTTCCCTTTCTTTCAAAGCCATTGTTTTTATTACTTACAATTTGGTATATTGGCTTTTCCAGAATTTGTCTAGTGATTGTGTGTTTGTTTTGTTAACATCCATTTAAAGTTAGCTGGTTAACTGTATTGTTGAGAATTATAGGTCAGATAGGAACTAATGTTTATGTTCAGTGTAAACATGCAACAAGCAATTCGAGATTTTTTGAGAAAGTTATTTATTAAAAAGTAACTTTAATTTTGGAAAAGCAAATTCTATTTTGTAATTCACTTTAGTAAAAAGTTGACAGTCGTATTTTTAGTAGTTGAGCCTAAAATTGTACCTAGGCTAGGAGTAATCTTAGAAATTGACTTTCTGCTGAAACTATAAAGGAGGGTAAGGTAAAGGCAATTATACACACTTCACAGAGAGAGGGAGAGAGAGAGAGTAGGCAGTTGGGGAAAAAAGATTCTCAGGCAGCACACAGTATGAGACAGTGGTCTGTACAGCCAAATGGAAGTCCATACAGTCATAAGGACAGGCTCATACATGTCCATAGAGTTGTACAGAGAGATCATACAGGCTGTACAAGCTCAGTTAGAGCATTTTTTTGGTATCCATGCGTGCTGTTTTTTTGAGCAGCATATGGACGTTTCATTGTTAGTTTTTTTTGATGGAATGAAATGTTTTTTTGAAGTAATTACCTATATGTGTGGGAAATTATTTTTTTTATGCTTCCGTTGTATTTTCCAGCCATCTGTGTGATTGATGAATGCCCAGTTTTTTATTTCTTTTATTGAGTAAATTCACGATCTAATTTATTTAAAAAAGAAGCATAGGAAAACAGTTACCTAGGGTTTGGAAAATTTAGATCTTCATCAATACAGGTTACTTGAGAAAGGGAATTGCCAAAACAATTTGACAAGTTTTGCTTGTTTCAGGTAGACAATCTGAAGACAAAGGTCTTGGAGGCAAAGCTGGAACATTTTCTCTCAGAACTTCAGGCTGAAGCCAGACAAGAAAATCATGCTGTCACAGATTCAGACAATCCTTCTGAGCTCATATCAGATTCAATAGCGTCAAAACAACCAGTGGAAAATTCAAAGGTAATGTATTGAGCCAATTGAGCCAAAACTGATGAGACATCTTGATGAATTAAGCTAGAAAGTTTTGTTAATTGTGATGAATGATATGGGCTACTAAATACATATTTGATCTGCAAGAGATGATTTTAGAGGATACCTCTTACTTAATATCTTAAAAGTAATGAAAATAACCAAATTTGTACTAGTACAAGACTACTTTTAATGTGATAAAAGTTTACAGTGAATTCTAATGCTCTGCTGATGGGATAATGTTCTGGAAATCGTTTGGTGTAGATAGCAATTTTGGCATGGAATCATCTTCTCAATTAGTCCTTTGTGATGATAAAGTGCCCAAATAGCTGACATCGTAATTTAAGGAGATTGAGATATGCATGCATAAAAACTTATTCATTACTAAGTTACCAGGATTCGGATATGGATACGGATCCAGATCCACTAGATTTTTGAATATCCAGGATCCGGATACGGCAAGGATGTTTCAAGTACAAAAAAGATAATAATATTTTTTAAATTAAAAAAACACTTTTAGAGTTCAAAAATAAAATCCATTTATAAATCACAACATTAGAACTGAAACCATTAGATATATTATAAATCTGAAGACTGAAACACTGAAATGATGCATCCTCCCTCATAACAAAAGGATAATATCATAAATGATAATACTAAGTACAAAAATGAGTGTCTCATCCATGATCACTCTACTAATATCCATTTCCAGCAAATCATGATCCGCGACATGGCCATTTCCGGCATGGATCCGGATCAGATCCGCGGATCCTGTACCCTCCTGTGCTGGATCTGGTAACTTAGATTCATTATAATGTATCATTGAAAATTTATTCATCATAATGTATCAATGAAAATTTATTTGTTATAATGTACCATTGATATATCTCAGTGTTCAATTGAGGGGTTCTGGTTCTTAAAGTCTAAGTAATGAGGAGGGGTGAGCCATAATTTTGCAACAGGAATATATGCAGTCAGCCTTTGTTTTTATATTTCATACGAGAAGCTCCCACTGTCAGTTTTTCTAATTTAGACAGATTTACCTTCTTTTAATACTAAAATTTCCCACGGAAAGGAAAGTTTCTGGCTATTCTATGAACCTTACAAACTCTCTTTTAGTTTCCTCATGGTATGGAATACCAATGGCAGATGCTACATATGTACTGAGACCTTATAAGTTGTTTTGGACCTTGGTAGTTGGTCATAAGAAATTTCCTTTTCAATATCCTGAAATCTAGAAGATAGAGAAATTCATGACAGTAAAGGTTACCACTATTGAATTAGAAAGATATGCAGTTAGTGTTTGGTATACAACCAGAGTTCCCATCTGCTCCCTGACAATCCCGAGAGAAAAATAAATAGGATGATGGGAATTTTCTATATAAAGGGAGATCTTCAAAAGAACCTCCATGATGTTCTCTTGTTTTAAATCTTACAATCGTGTTTAATATTTGAAGTATGTAGAAAATTTGGACCCTGGCTATATATATTCTGCAGCCATTGTTTATATATAAATTGAGGCAATTGGTGAGGTTAGCAAGACCCCAAAAGGTAACTTATTGCAGATCGTTTTACCATGTCAGCATGAAATAATACTCTATTGTTCAGACTTTTAATTTCTCTCCCTTGATATCATCTCAAGTTTTCAAGTTAGAACCTAGGTATATGCTATCCACAGGTCATGCTTATTCTATCTCTAGGATGCAGATATTTTCGAAAAAGGTATATTTTGTTTGTAGTTACTACACCTGATGCCATTCAATGACTATTTTGATGTCTTGCTTAATTAATGTTGTCACATGACATCTTTCTTTAGGATTCAATTGGCGAATTTGCTAAAATGGTTACTGCTTATCGCATCATTTTTCCCAATTCAGAAAAGCGGTTAACGGAAGTTGCAATAGACCTCTTTAACAAGTATGAAACTTTTAACCTGGTCCTACCATTCAAATTTTTTGTTAATGAATTTGTGTCCTCATTGTATTTTGATCTTAGGTAATTGTGTGTAGCTAATATGTTAAATAGTTGCTATTTGTGACTAATTTCTTTGATTCTTTGAAGACATTTTGCATGCCTGCGGCAACCTGAGAAAGGAAATGCTTCTGCTGCAGAACTTATCTCTGCACTGAGTGAGAATGCTACACCTCATCTTATTCTTTTTGTCTACTGTAAAAGAAAATAAACATGTCAAAATACAATTTAATCTGCATTAGCACATCATGGTTTGTGTGTGATAATGTATTTGGTTCAGTTATAACTATTAGTCTTCTTTCTCCTCAAAGTTTTTTTCTACCAAGGCAAAGAGGTTTCTGTGACCCTTTCAATTTTCCATGTGATGTTTGTTGGAAATGTAACTAGTGTCGGTCTTCATAATGTAATTCAAATGTATCGTTGATGCATTTATTATATTCATTATTATTATTTTTATTTAGTCAAAGCATGTTCTTCATGCTTATAGGGTCAATTGAGTCAAAAAGAGAATTTATTGTGAGTCAAAAGAAATGTAATTGAGTCAAGTTCCATTTGGAATTCTTGTAAGAAAACAAAATTATTTTATTTTGAGTCAAAGAGTCGAAATGCCATCCACAAGACCAAGTCGGCCCTCCTTGGACAAGTCAGCCTGAGAGGCAGCTATTCGGCCCTCTTGGACAGTTTGACCTCTTGGAAGCTCATTTATTCACTCACATCATCACATCAATTTCTGTGCTAAAGAAGAGGAAGACAGCTGAAGGCAAAGGAGAGAATGAAGACGCGTTTTCTGCCCCAGTTCTGCTGACTCGTGCGAATTTTTCTGAGGTACTGTAGGTCCGAATTCCAGGAGTTGCCCAGATTTCAGAGATTTGACTAACATTGAATTTGACTTGATTAGAGGAGACTTGGAGGAGGGTTGACTTGGGTCATTGTGGAAGTCTTGGTCTTGGTCTTGGTCTTGGTTTTGGTCTTGGGTCTTGGATATTTCACTTTGATCTGATTCTATAAGAAGAGGATTTTTGGGTTTTCCCCCTTGTCGGGGTTTGCCCTGGCTTGGAGCCTAATTTCTTGTGTTCTTTGTCTCTTTGTAATCATTAGGTTTTGGTAATAGCTTGATGAAGAGAATATATATTTAATACGAAGCCAACAAACATTCACAAGTAATTATCAAGTAAGAGAAATCAATCATTATCTACTAGCATCTTGGTTTCTCAACATGGAATCAGAGCTAAGGTTAAAGGAAGACAGCTTGAAAGTGAGAAATTGTTGGCACAACTGAAGGAAAGGCTCAAAGCTCTAAGAAGTCTCTTGAATCCATCAAAGGATGAAGCATCTAGTTTCAAATATTGGGAAGAATCTACAGTCTACATTAAGAATTCTCAAGTGTTTACAGTGGCAAAGTCAAGAAGTATATAAGATAGATATGTACCTGTGAACAGATCCAAAACTTGTGGCATATGAACTTCAGTGATACCTTCTCTCTGTGACATGTAAAGTATTTCTATTTCTGAAGATCTAAACGTGTGATGACAACTGTCTGAACCTGTGGTAGCATTTGTGAAACAATCCGAATGTATGTGATGTCTTGATACAATATCTGTGGCATATTTCTTGTATAACTAACTGTACTAAACACGGATTTCAGAGGTACATAATGATGCAAATTTCAGAAGCACCTTCTCCTATGGAAATCCTAAGTTTCAATAATACAGAAGTCATAATTAAGTCCTCACTCAAGTGGATTAGAAGGCCGAAACTTATTTTATTTCTGTGTCACCCTACTATGCGAATTCAGTGGCAAAGACATGCGTTTCTGTGAGAACTCTGATATATATTGTTTTAAAGATGTTACTCTGTTACATGCAATGGACAAAACTTGCATAAAGGTCTGAAGTATACTCTCTCTATAACTCTGTGGAAAATCAAAACAAGAAGTTCAATTCATTTCTGAGGCAAGCAACAAGCATGACAGAACAATATAAAGAATTTCAGAAGTATAGAAAGCTTACAAAGAAGACTGTTGACTCTGCAATGATGAGGAACACTATCTATAATAATGTGAGTTACAAGGAGATTAATATTTGTAATGCGGGCTACAGGAACAAGCATCATTGATGAGATCAAACAACAACACTTACTATACATGACATCCGAGACTTCTACAGCAAAACTGTCTGTGGTAACACTTTTCTGAGGCACTGTATACGAGGACCTGAGGGACATTTATCTTTATAGAGAACATACCTATGACATTTTGGCTTATTAGGAGGAAGAGACCAAAACAGTTAGAGGCCAAGACCTTGCAAACTCTGTGGTGAACTGTAACAAGATATATGAAGGTTTATAAAGCTTATATCTGTAACACAAGCAACTATGCTGTCGAAATGAATTACACCATGAAGCCGACCTGTCTGATATTGGAATCTGTAAGTTATAATCTAGAGGGAAAGTCGACACATGGCTATTGAAGAAAAGAACCAAATTACGAAGATCTTCTAAAGAAGGAATCTAATCATTAGTGTAATGGCAAGACTAAAAACCCAGTGTTATAGCTACTTGTAGGAAGGACTGTGGTGAGGAATTTGAAGATGTATGAAACTCGTCTTTGTGACACACATATGTAAAGCAGCTGTAAGGCACCTAATGTCCAAAGTCTACATCCCAAGAGTAAAAGGTAATATAAATGTAGAGTTGAGAAGTCCAAGTTCGTTGCAAACATATCTCTTTGAGGCAGCTCCAAGAAAATTCCATGGTTCGTATTCTAGTCGAATGACTGAAGGTTGAAGGTACCTCTGTTGAAGGAAAATAATACAAAGTCAACAATCTCTGGACTGGATTCCTGTGATAAAAGGACTGCAAGGATGGACATGTATTGTTAAAATAGGTACGTATAATCTTTGCAGCTAATGACCTATGCTAACTATAGTACATATAATGTTAAGTTTTAGGTCATGAATAGGCTAACAATCCTATGCTCTCTTGAAGGATAGAGATATACTAGAAAAATAGTCTATTAGAGATTGTTGATATGTTAGCATACAGAATCTTTCATTACTAGGTCTTGTAAATGAAATGAATTCCATCTCATGTATAGAGAGCTTGCGAATAACATTTCAAGGATTTGCAGCTAACCCGTTACTATGCCTATTGAATTTGCAATTTTTGAATAGCAAGTCTTGAAGACTTTGGCATCTAGGGTTTATAAAACCTACCAAAGTTTGGACTAAGAAGAACCCTAGAAACAAAACCCTATCTAATCGTTCCCGCTATAAGAAGTAGATCTAACCCTTGATGATAATGACATCATGCTAATGTGAGAACAAGGTTGTTGAACACGTCCAAGATTAAGAGGGATCTAACTTCCTCAAAAGAAAAGTACTCTTTAACGACCAAAATACGCAGCGGAAATATTAAAATATTTCATAGACAAAGACATCTATCGTAGGATAGTAATTGTAAATTGTATATTGTATAAAGAATTGATGTAGGATGATTACAAATGAGAATGAGGGTCCTGTATATATAGCCAGGTACTACCCTTTCACGAACAGTCATGTCTCTAAGTCATGCCTTTTCATTACTAACTAACTAACCTTTAGTTAATTTACTTATCATTTATTATTATATTTATATTTATTATTATTTCTATATGAATTATATTCATAACATACTCTACATCTCGTTGATTATTACTAATGCTATTGTCTTTGTACCTTGTCTTTTTTTCTTTCATAGTCTTCTAATAAAGGTTGCAAGTCAAGACAAGATCTATCTAAACTTGACTAGTAGATGGAAGAATTGGAAGAACGTGGCAAAACATGAAGATTATGAAGGAGGGAGCAGTTGAAGTATGCATCAAAGAATTCAATTAGATGACAACATAAAAGGGAAGAAGCTCACTTACTCAGCTAGAAAGAGGGAGTTGATATGATTTCTTGGAAGTGTGTGAATCAGATTTCTATGGTAGAAGATGTGGTGGTTGTTACAATTAGTTGAGAAGAAGTTTGGCTCCATAAAATATCGCGATGAACTACTTGATGACATGTTGGATTCAAAGTTGCATGAAGAATGTCAAAGAACCAAGAAGAAGTGCTTTATGCTTCGAGAATATGATAGGAGCCACAAATCTACAACAAATCTCCATGAAAAAACAGGTAGCAGATGCATTGATGAGTATTTTTGAGACAAGCTTAGGCTTGTTGTTATTTCTCCCTGTTTGAGAGGGGGTGAAGATATCTTCCCTAGTTGAGAGGGAGTGAGGGTGGACACCACATTCTCCATGTGTCATGTACTAGGCTAGGACTAATAGTCGTAAGCCTTAGTAAAGGTGGTGGATTGGATAAGCATCTGGGATCGATATTTCTTGGTGAATTAGGAAATAGTCCTGTGAGGACATACTTGCTCAACATCCAGATGGGGTATGTGCCTAAAGAGGTGGTGGTGTCGAAATTTATGCCTCCCAACATTGTTCTCTGATCTAGTGGAGAGATAGAGCTTGTTAGTGAAGGCCTTGCTATTTTGACAATGCTGGTTATGATGATGCAAATCATCATTGATGCTTATCAATCCGAAATCCTTTCTTATGAGAATGGTATATATATTTAGTACACCATAGTAGTATTGTGAGTATATTTGAGTATAAATGTAAGTAGTAGTGGTTGTATTAATAATAAATGTATGAATGGTGGTTACAAATCTTCGTGGTGGTGTGCCTATATAGGCATTGACTGGCCACGAAGATAAAATGACACAACTTTTGACCCATGTCTCTTCACAATTAATGAGACATTAACTTATTAAATTAAATTATTATTATTGATATTTGTTATTTAGTATTTATTATTTAATTGATGTTTTATGAATATTTTTATTCATAACATTGCCACCCCCTTTAGAGATGCTTTGTCCTCAAAGTACAACCAGAAGGGTTTTCTCTAGTTGAACAGTGTTGGGATGGAATGACATCCTTTCGTTGACTGGTGCATTCATCACGAGTAATTGTACCTTCCTTGGAACTGGGAGTGTTAACACCTTTTAATTTATAATGTCGTCCTTGCCAGTTAAACTCCATGCATTGTTCTTCAAGGTTTGTAGTATAACTTCCCTTCGGAGAAGCTTTGTCCTCGAAGCACAACTGAAGGGTTTTCTCTAGTTGAACAGTGTTGGGATGGAATGGCATCCTTTCATTGACTAGTGCATTCATCACGATTAATTGTACCTTCCTTGGAACTGCGAGTGTTAGCACCTTTTAAATTATAATGTTGTCCTTGCCAGTAAAACTCCATGCATTGTTCTTCAAGGTTTGTAGTATAACTTCCTAATTGTATTAACCATTATGCACCTAGAATTATACCCATTTCTTTGAGTGGTAGGGCAAATAGGTCTGTTTGTAGCTTTAATTCTTGTATTTGGATTATAACTTTTTGACATTCCCCTATTTCCTTGATTTTCTTTCCGGTAGCGACCGACATGCATAGGTCCTTGATTGGGCACATACAAAGACCAAGTTGTTTAGCAAGATCAATGTTTATACAATTGTGAGTACTACCAGAATCTATAAGTATATTGACATTTCTGTCTTTTATGAGTCCTTTGAGCCTTAGGGTTTTAGGACATAGATTCTTTCTCATGTTCGTTGATGGAGTAGTAATTTTAATGTTCTTTTTCGGGAATTGGCTCTTCTTTCGTAGATGTGGTGGAACGTATTTTGTCGTTACCTTTTGTTCTTGATCTCCGAAGGAGTTACTATTTTCATCAAGGTTTTTCCAATCACATGAAATTGCAGCTAATGATGGTTCCTTAGAATCTGAATCTTCACTGCATGTGACAACGTTTCCTTCATCACGTTCTTGTACTTCAATTTGCTTCCCATCTGCTATTTTATAGTAGCGCAGGGATGCGTCTTCACATTTATGGCCTGGCTCCCAATTTTCTCCCCATTTGCGACAACTATTTTTTTTGTTTATCTGGATCGTTATTTGAAGTGTTTGATTCCATTTCAACTTCATAAGTATATAGTTTTTTGTTAAGGCATTTGTGTCCTGATATCCATTGTGGACTCCTAGGATTATTGAGTTTATAGAGTCATTGTATATTCAAGAGACCCTTCTTGGGCTTTTGGATCATGTAAAAAGGATTTGTATCAAGTCAAATATGAATTATGTGTCCTCCACATCATGTCGGCCTAAAGGCCCCCATTTGACCCACAAGAAGCCTATATATTGAAGGAGGTCGAAGTGATTTGGAGCACTCACTCTCTCAAGTAATTTGATATCTCTAGAAGAGATGGGAAGTGCGAAGTCTATTGCGGGAAGGAGAAAAGGAGTGCGAGTTTGGGGGAGTCTCTAGAGAAGAAGAAAATCGAGTTTTTGGTGTGTGTCTCTCTCTGTTTCGTGGTCTGGGTTGGGAGATCGAAGTCTCCTAAGATTCTTTGCTGCTGGAAGCTACATGTTGTTGGAAGGGGTCCAAGATTTGGAAGGCTGACAAGGTGTGGAGGGAAAGTCTGGTCTTGGCTTAGGGTGAAGAGTCTCAAAGAATACTATTGAAAGGAAGAATTATCTTGCCTGGGTTTTCCCCTTGAGTTTCCCTGGCATGTGCCTATATCTTGTGTCTCTTGTTTTGTGATCTTCGTGTATGTATAATTGCTTGATGAAAGATAGGATAATAAAGAAGTAAAAGAAGCCAACACACTCACAAGTAATTATCAAGAAAGGAGAATCAAACCCTAATATAATATCTTTGATTTTCGAACATGGTATCAGAGTTAAGGTCAAGAGAAGTCGAAGATCACTTCGTTTGCATGGATTCTCCCTCTTTGGTGAACTACATAAGATTGGGTTACAACGCTGCTGGAAGATGGATCAAGAACATCATGTATTACTTATTCAACAAGGTCAAGAGTCAAGGCTTCTTGGCTGCCCTTACAAGTTCTCTTATTGATGACAATGCATGGATTATTGATAGTGCAACATCGAGACATATGACTGGTGAAAGCAAGCAACTTCACACTCTATCAAAGGAATCATCCTCTCATGCAGTGGAATTGGGTGACAACAAAAGCTACGTTGTTAGAGGCCTAGGATCTACATCATTGAAGTTGGATAATGGATCGAAGCTGTATCTTAGCAACATTCTCTATGTTCCAAGTTTGAAAAGGAATTTACTTTCTATTTCTTCTTTAGAAGATAAAGGGGAAAGGATTGATTTTGTTGATGGAAAAGTATTGGTTTGGGGAAAGAAATCTAGTATTAACAAAGCTAGGGTTATTGGATTTCGAGAAGGAAGTCTTTACCGGGTTATCACTCCATCTCCTCAAGCTTTGGTTCTTATGGAAATAAGTCCCATTTAACTATGGCATCGAAGATATGGTCATCTCCATTATAGGGTGATCCCTACTCTTAGTCGACTCGTTCATGGTATTCCTGATATGAAGTTAGATCATGAAAGTGTGTGCAAGGGATGCTCTTTGGGGAAGCATACTAGAAATCCATTTCATTATAGTGAATCTAGATCTAAAGAAATACTAGATCATCCATTTCTATTTATGCGGACCCATGTCTGACAAGTCACTTGGAGGTCATCTCTATTATGTAACATTCATTGATGACCATTCAAGGGACACATGGCCCTATCTACTCAAAACTAAAGATGAAGTATTTGATAAGTTCAAGGAGTTCAAGGCTGAGGTGGAAACCCTAACCGAGAAAAAGATAAAAACTCTGAGATTTGACAATGGTGGGGAATACACCTCTAAAGAGTTGATTGCATATTGTAAGGATGCAGGTATTAAGAGGGAGGTCATTGTTCCCTACTATCCCGAACAAAATGGATTGGTCGAAAGGAAGAATAGGTCAATTAAAGAAGGCATTCGAACTATGCTCCTTGATCAAGATCTACCGAAGTTCTTATGGGGTGAAGAAACAATGCCTGCCGTGTATGTTCAAAATAGAAGTCCTCATAAGAGTCTTGATAATACTACACCCGAAGAAGTACTCATAGGAAAGAAACCAAGTGTGGATTATCTCCGCATATTTGGAAGTCCAACATATATTCATGTTCCTGTTGACTGCTGGAGTAGCACCTGACGATTATTTGACGACTCCATGCCCAAGGATCATCCCGAAGACACTTGTACCATCAGAGATGTCATCAGTCAACAGAGTTTTTTAACTCTCCTTCTATCTTCTCATCATATTTCTTCTTTGTACCCAGATTCCACCCCCTACGGGGAATTGTAATAAGTGATGCTAGTATGATGTTCTTGAATTTGTAACAGGCCTAGGATGTGGGACTCGATCAGCAAACGAGTACACCTTGGAGTGTTTTTTTTATCCGGTGAATTATCCCTTTCGTTTCCTTTCTTTTTTAGAGGGGGATAATTCTCTGGATTTTTTCACTCGTGCACACCCCAGAGCCGAGGTGACGGTTTGAAGATTGAGCCCCTGACATATCTTAGTGTCTAGGGTCGATG
>APFE030211973.1:137258-151511 GCA_000404065.3 Pinus taeda | reverse complement strand
AGAATCTTTGATACCCAACTGTGTGCGAAGGGTGTGAAAGATGTTTGTGAACTCAGGCACATCTTGGTCCCGTCCCTGCCGCAGCGTGGTCCATCTGATGTATTTGTCCTCATAGCTCTTGGTGGCCACCCACCTATCCCATTTGGATCAGGTATATCTTTCTAGTTAACTTCTATCCTAAGCTAATCTCCTCAAGGCTTGAGTTTGAGGTTCTTCCTCTTTTTCTTCAGCTTTTTCTATTGAATTAGATTCTTCACGCTCAAACTCAAACTTTATTGTCTCATATTCTTTCCCTAGTTGGAGTTCTTATCTGGGAACAAATTCAAATTCTCTAAAATACATCATTATTGTAACTATTCCATTTTATTGAATTTCTAATTTTGTAACTTTTTATAACATCTTTATAACCAATAAAGATACATTTTTCAACCTTGTTATTAAGCTTAATATTGTTTTCCTTGGAACATGCGCATGAGCATCATAAAAAAAACATATGAGATGTTTAAAAGAGGGTTTTTACTAATACATCCATCATGTGGAGTTCTATCTACTATTTCTAATGTATGTGACCAATTTACCAACTGAAATGTGATGAGCACTAGTATTGCAGCAAGAATGTTGCAACTCCTGGGGCTACCAACTTTACTTTATCAACCCGAGGTTTGTACAAAATTGGAGGTGACAGTGCTGTATACACAAGTAAATGTGATGGGTCCACTCTTTTTCACTGCTAAGCTGGCGATAGACCACTAAGGTTTTTCAAACCATAATTCTATTGATTCAGAAGAAGCTTGATTACCAATGAGAAAAAGGGAAATCTACACTAAAATAAATCTTATCTATTGCAGTAAGGAAAACGACTGAAAATCAAATGTTTAAACACACCATTCATCTAATCTAACTGCTAAAAGGCTTTGCTTCAAGAGACTACTAAGTTATCATATGTGCAATCCTACTGTCCTAGGCATGCAATTTGAAACATCAAACATTCTACTTTTGTGCATGTAAATGAACAAAATAACTTTTTCCTTTGTCTTTTATGTGTGAAAGTGTGAAATCTAACTTCTTTTGATGATGTGGCAAATGGATTAGGGATGATGGTGGATGGTCAGATGGCTTGGGAGGAAAGTAGGGGTCCTTTCCTAGCTTCCTAGGGGATTTTTCCACAATTCGGCCTCAAAACAAGCCACTATAGGTCAACCTACAGGATGTCCTAATTCATCCTATAAGATGTCCTAATGCTCCTAAAGGATCTTTAGTATTCTTACAAGATAAAACTGAGAAAAAGAGGAGGGATTTGGAAGGTGATGTAAGGCTTAGGGAAGGTGAATGGTGGGTGGAATGAAGTAAGGGAGTGCCTAGGATTCATTCAGAACTAAAAAACAAAGTTGTGAGATGGTTGGATTTGCTCAACAAGCTTGGAGAAGTATTCTTGTGGAACGATGAATTTAGTGAAGGAAAGTGATAACCATGGATGGATGAGGTTAGGATGGGGTTGCTTATCATGAAGTCTCTTTGTACTACTGAAACTCCTACACTGCATCAATCATTTACATTTATCCATAAATCATGTAAACAAGAAGAATTTCAATTAACTAAGGAAAACATAATTTCATGAGCTAGCTGCCTATTTCATGCATGGGAAAACTTGCAGGGTAATATGAAAACTTAATGAAATCTAATGTAAGGCTGAAGATAGCATAAATGAAAATTAAATCCTATTCTTAAAAACTAGTAAAATGCTAACCTAAGTAACAGAAAAACCTAAATTCCATGAGAAATCAGAATTCTATCTTTTTGGGGTTGCATTGGAGTTCTTTCCTCAAACCATGGTCCTTTAAGGGAAGATTGAGGACAAATCCACCTACTAACAAATTTTTGATATTCATTTATATTCCTAAGCTAATGCTGAACCAATGCACAAATGGAAGCAAACTAATCAAATCCACAACTACTTGTCATGAAATAATGCTAAAGACAATTCAACCATTAATCTATGAAATCAAATAAGCATACAAATACAAGAAGAGGAGCATTTTATACTATGGTTGGACCCTAACACAAGAGCTTTAGCCCTCTGAGTCAACTTAGTGCTGGATCAAGGAAATGCCCATTCTCATTATCAAAACAGAAAATTACATAACAATGTATTCCAAAATTCTTGAACTCGAAAATGCCTAGTGTTTTTACATCAACAATTCAAATCCTAATGAGGCTCTAGGCCTCCTTATTTATGCAACTAAAGTCTCCAATGAATTCTTTAAATCTAGGGAGGTTCGGCTCCCAAACTCAAGATGAACTGGTTCTTTAACTGGGCTCAATTGCCTTTCTATCTTCATGACTTGGCTTCTTGTAACTCCGAGCTATTGTGATTTGATGGAGGAATATTCGAATGAGTGAGGAGTAAATGAGGAGGATCTATCTCCTACAATCTCTCCTGCTTATCTCATTTGAGTTTCAGCCCTTAATTAGCCAAAAATTCCATGATTTTCTCTCAAAAATCTGCAATCAATGCACATTAGTTCACTAGGCATAATATCTCACTTTGACTCATCTCATTAAGAAAACTATAATCAAAATATGTAAGAAATTATGATAAAGTTTTATTTGAATAAGCTAGGAGGTGTATTAAGGTCCATATAGTTACCAAATGATGAGGCTCATCATCACCCCCTACTGAAAGTGTTGCTCATCCTTTGAGAAACTCAATTTATATCCATATCTTTCATTGCTCTAGTGGCCTCCCTAACATCCCATGCTTCTGCTATAGTTTCCTCTTCCTGTGCATAGAATATTGCCTTCCTTTCTATCTCATCCCACTGCTTTCTTTCTTCCTCTTCCTTCCTTCCTTCAAACATTCCTAAGATCAATGGTGGACTGTGTCTCAAGACAATCCAATTGACTTTGAGTTTTTGGATAGTTTTCTTGTACATGGGTGTTCTGTTCAGTGCCTCTCTCATTCTCTGAGGAGAATGGTACTCTCTGATTTTCAAGTTGTAGGAAAAATTGTTCCATCTCCTTTGGAAATCTTGCATGTTATCATCCCCTAATAACCTGAACATGTCCTCAAAGTGTGTGATTGCTTGCTCTTGGGCAGCAAGGTATCTAGGTGCAAGTTGAGGGTCATTTGCAATCAAGTTATGGGTGCTGATGACAGCCATTGAATTTGATTGCTCAACTCTTATCACGAGGGGTTCTATTTCTTCTCTTGCCATTACTTTCTTCATTTCTATAGCCCTTGCTTACTCATGATTCATCCATGATGCCAAAGCCATCAGCCGTAAGTCCCTTAGTTTTGAATTTGGAGCCCACATGTCCAGATCAGTCAAGGCCAAGTTGTGGAGGTAAAACTCAGACATTTTAGCTCTATCCTCAAAGATTCATTGATCACAGAGATAAATGAATTGTTTATAATATTGGAAGGGCATAGTGCCTCTCTGTGCTAAATTTTTTATTTGGAACTGTAGCCATTGTTCCTTAAGGTACAATGCATAGGACTTTTCTGGCATCCTGCATTCGGTTGCCTCTAAGGATAGACTGGCCATGGATGCCAATTGATTTTGTTGTTCTTGTAGTTGTCCCCTTAACCATGCATTCTCTGCCTCCAACTGAGCTTTCATCATTGTGTCTCTATCCCTTAGGCTGCTTAGTTCTCTGCCCATCCCCTTTACTTTCTCCTCCATGTGACCTATGTCCTCCACTCCTTTAGATTTGGAAATTTGCATCCACCTATGTGTTCTTGCCCTTTATTTCTCAAGCTCAAAGAATAATGGGAAGGAAAATTTATGTGGAATGACCCTACCCCCTTCAATGAACCTGTAGTAGGAGTCAAGGTTGGGTTGAGGACTAGGTTCCCTCAGTTCTGGATCCTCCTTCTTTGTTTCTTGCTACATGATCCCTTCTTTATCCAATTTCTGAGTTTCCTATAGGTTTAGTAGAGTTTCTTGTAGGATTGCCTCTACTTCCTGTAGGTCCTTCTGTGTCTCCTATAGGAGACCTTCTCCTTTGGATGAGGCAGATCTAGTGACAAGCCTCCTAATATAAGTGATAGGAAACTTGGGAGAGGCTTGTCTTGATGATCCTTCCCCTTGATTTTTCATAAGAGGAGTTATCTTTTCCTGCTTTTTTGGTGATTCTTCAATGACAATATGAACTTTGGTGGGTGTTTGAGGTTTTTCTTGCCAGATCCTTGTACTCTTTGTTGTCCTAAAGTACAATGGATTTTGTCTCTGCCTCTTCCCTTTTTTCTTGATAAGGGTACTTAGGGAAGTGAAGGCAACTACTGCCTCTTTCTTAGTGAGTTATGGAGATACCCTCGGTGAGTCCTCCCCTTCCTTGCCTTGCATTGTAGATCTCTATTCTTTCTTGTATTCTATATCCCCTTTTCCATTCTCCTTCTCACTCTTGTCTTTCTCCTCTTCTTCTCCCTCTAGTTCCTTACTTTGTTCATCAATTTATTCCTTTGCATCTTCTTCTGTCTTTTCACCACTTTCCTTCTCTTTTTCTTCCTTTTCTTCCTCCTCTATTTCCTCTTCATAATTCTCTATTTCTTCTTCATCCCTCTCCGTTTCTTCTTCATCCCTTTCATTGGTAGTGGGGATTTTGTCATATTCAAGGGGTTTTATGTTTTCCTCTGTTTGCATGTCTTTGAAAGTTGCCCATGTGATAGGGAGTCTTAGGTTTTGGATGGCATCTTCCATGATAAGTATAATTAACCCATGATGGGCTAGCTGTTGATGGTTTCCTCCCTGCACCTTAATGATCATATCTATCACTGATTGAATAAGAAAGTAGGGTATGATTAGTCTGTTTTGAGGAGGTGTTTCTGATCCAAACCTTAGCTCTTGGAGAAGCCTAAAATGGTACCCATATACCACACTATACCTACCTTCACATGATACATACTTAATGAGGCGGTAGCTAATTTCATTCCAAGGATACGGCAAGCTTTCTCTTCTGACCCCATTTCTATCTTCCATTGTCTCCTCTCCTTCCAAAAATAATCTTCTTTGCAATTTGGTTGCTACCCTTATCTTCCTTTCTCCAAGGAAACCCTAAAGGAAGTGTGGTGATTCTGCCTATGATTTGAGGGGTGAGTTCTATAGAGAGGCCCTTCACCATAGCAGTGGCATGGATCCTAGTTAATGGGATGAGGGAGAGAGCAAAGTCTCTGGCCACTTCATCATCATATCTTCTCAATTTTTCAAAGAAACCCATACAATTGTGCCTTGTGAGTATCTCTAGTACAGGAGGGTGTTGATGAAATCTCATTGTGTTTGTGGCTTCCCTATTGTTATACCCCTGATGTTATTTTTCTATGATGAATGTGGAGGGTTGTATATGTATGATACCAAATTCTAATGGATGAGGAATTTTAAATGAAAATTTTGTGTATAATTCCCCTAGATTGTAATCTTTTCAACAAAATAGAAGGCTTTTCTATATGTTTTTTTACTTGGAAAAGGTGGTAAGATATAGCTCCTACCTCCTTGTCACTGCCTGATGAAGCCAACCTTTGGTTTTTCCCTTTAAAAATGCTCACTGCCAATCCTGTAGGTGACTATTCTGTATCCTGTTGGATCCTGTAGGTGCTCTTGCATTGGAAAAAACCACTCACTGTCTTTCCTATAGACTGCTTTAGGGGCTAAGAGCAAATTTTCTTTGATGTAGCCTTGAGATTGCAAATGCCTCTATGCATGGGAATCAACGTTTTATTTCCTCATATGGGTGATTTGAGTGGGATGGTGTGCTGGAAACCGAGGTACGAGTATCCATTTTTGGATCGTTGGTCCCACTACCACATCATCATTCTCCTTACCTAGTAATCAACTCCCACTTTGGGAATCCGTAACTTAACTACTTTCGACCTCATCTCTCCTTTCTCCTGACTTGACTCCTGCCACGGGTGTAATGAACTAACTGTATTATCCTCGTTGATTGACCGAAGGTGGCCAAGTTAACTGCACACCTTTTTCTTATAAAACCAACTCTTTCACAAATCTACATGTTTGATCATATTAAGCTAACGAGAGAGTTGAAGCGAGAGACATACCTATGGTGAGATGCCTTGATGTTGCTTTTTTGGAGAGTGAAGTTGTTGCTGTGTATTTGCTGCATGTGTTCTTCTCTTTTTTATTTTTATTTTCCTCCTTTGATGTGTTTCTGTGATGTGCAGGTACTAGATGGTGATGCTAATGATCCTGCTACTGCTACTAAGCTCTGGAGGAGTTTCTTTGACCTCTGAATCTCCATGCTGAAGATGAATGAAACCTGTGATTTTTTGTTTTGTGGGATAGGCTGCTATAGGACGTCCTGCAGTTTCCTCTCCCTCAATTTTTTTAATCAATCCTTCACTTCTGGAGCATGAGGATGGTTGGCATGGGTAGAGAAGGGGTCTAGGGATTGGTGAATGAGAGGTACAACTTTGAGGTGTTGTATCCTTGTTCTTTAGCTTTATCCTCTTTTATCTGTTTTTTTTTCTTCTAAAAACTATAATATATATTTTTTTAAAACTAACTTTATTGGATGAATGCAAGGGTGATCATGGTGGAGAGAGACATAGTGATGATATGGTGAAGTAGACACTTATTTTTTGACATAATTAGGTCATCCACTTGCTCTAGGGTTACTTTCCTTGGGATTCCCAAGCCACTGTAATTCCTACAGGATCATCTTGTAGGTTTTCAAGGAATCTTGTAGAAAACACAGAACCCTTGCAAACTTAGTTAGATGAGTTCAAAAATGGAGGGAATGATGGAATGATGAAGGATATGGAATGGAGGAATGAAAACATGAACTGTATAGGTCCTTGTGATCCTCTCTTATTGCTCTGATCCTCATCTTGCTGACCTATAAACAACATTTTGAAAGTTTTCCTTTCTCTCTTTTTTTTTATTATCTCTTTTTTCTTTTTTGAAAACAACTAGTCTGCCTCCAATAGGTTTTCATCCTAGTTTCTTTCCTGGGGTGCCTCAAAAGGGGTTTTCAGCTAGAGATTTTTTTGTTTTGTTTTGTTTTTGTTTTTTTTTTTGTTTTTTTTACCATTGGTTCACCTCAAGAGGTTTTAAACCCAACAGTAGGACTCAGGTGCCTCATGGAGGTTTTTACTTGAGTCTCCTTATTTTCTTTCTCTCTCTCTCTTTTTATTTTTTTAGTGACTTGACGGGGTGGAAGCTGAGACTTTCTCCACTACCATCACTATCTTGGTGATGTCATCAATGAATTCTTTCTTTGACAGGGGCTTCTTGTAGACCTTCAATTTGTTCTCATTGACAAGTTCATGAATAGCCTCTACATCAATGGTTCTTATCTGCACTGAGCCATTATCATGACATTTCTCTATGACACAAGGCCCTAACCATCTAGTCCTTAAATTTCCTTTAAAATATTTGTATCTAGAATCATACAACAAAGCCCAATCACCTTCTTGAAATTCTTTGTCCTTTATGTTGTTGTCATGCTAGATCTTCCTCTGAACTTGAGTCACCTCTGTGTACAGGAGGGCCTGCATTCTAACTCATCTAACCCATTTAGTTGGAGAAATCTCTCTTATTGTGCACTGGTGAGATCTAGATCTAGTTGTGCTGCCATTCTCAATGTATTGTACTCAAATTTAATGGACAATAGGGCCTTTTTCCTACACACCAACTCATAGGGAGTGAATCCAGTGGTGGTCTTCGAGGTGGTATTGTAGGCCCAAGTGACCTCAACTAATCTATCTGCCCAATATTTTCTGCTGCTGCTAATCACTTTGGTTAGAATGCCCTCCAGCACTCTGTTGGTCACCTCCACTTTCCCATTAGCTTGTAGGGGGTAAGGAGTGGATTTTCTATTCTTGATCTTGTGTTGGCTTAAAATTTTTTCAATCATGTGCGATGTAAACTGGTTGCCTTGATCAGTGACCAGTTCTCTAGGGTACCCAAAATTATAAAATGAATTTTCCCTTAAGAACTTAGACACTTTCTCCTCTGTTTCTACCTTGATTGACTTGGTTTTAGCCCACCTGGTCAAATAGTTAGTGCACACAATGATGTACTACTTTTGCCTAGATGGAGGGTCAATAGGTCCAATGAAATCCATGCCCCACTTGTCAAATGGCTCGAAAGTCACTTGAGGTTGTAGAGGCATTTCATCCCTTGGAGTAGGCTTTCCTATCCTTTGGAACTGATCACACTAACTAGTATACCTTCTCACATCCTGATGAAGAGTGGGCCAATAATACCCACTTTGTAGCACCTTGAATGTTGTCTTCTTGGCTGCAAAGTGACCTCCACAAGGCCCATCATGACAAGTCAAAAGGATGTCAAAGACTTCCTCCTCCCTCACACATCTTCATAGAATTTTATTTTTGCATAGTTTGAAGAGGTTGCCTCCAATCCAAGTGAATGGAGCGCTCTTCCTCACAATCTTTCTTTTCTCTTTGGAGGAAAAATTCAGTGGGAACTAAGTAGACACCAGGTAGTTTTCTATGTCAGCAAACCATGGAGAGAGAACTGAAATAGCGAATAAGTGTTCATCCGGTAACTGATCATCAACCATTTCTTCATCCCTTGCAGGAAAAGTTAATCTAGATAAAAAAATTTGCAACAACATTCTCCTTGCCAGGCTTATCAATAATAGTTAGATCAAACTATTGTAATAAAAGTAAGCATCTAATAATCCAGACATTCACATCAGGTTTATTCATCAAATATTTAATTGCAGCATGGTCAGTATGTACAAATGTTTGGTAACCTGTAATGCAATGCCTAAATTTGTTCAATAAATGCACAAAAGCTAGGAGCTCCTTCTTAGTTACGATATAGTTCAATTCATCCTTTGACAAATTCTTACTGATGAAGTAAATGGCATAAGGTAACTTGTCATCTATCTAGCCTAGAGATGCTCTTATGGCTTTGTGAGAGGCATCAACATGTATATGGAAAGGAAGGGCCCAATTTGGGCCTCGAAGAATAGGTGTAGTGGTTAACTTGTTCTTTAGGGTGTTTAGGGCCTCTTGACAACTTTTTGACCATAAAAATTCAGAGTATTTGGCCAATAACCGAAATAAAGGAGAAGATAAATTGTTGAAGTCTTTTATAGACCTCTGATATTATCTAGCTAAACCTAGAAAACTTCTGACATATCTTCGTTTTTGTGGAGGTGGGACCCTTTGGATGATGGCTATTTTATTTGGGTCCACCTACATTCCTTTATGGGATATTGAATGACCTAGAACAGTCCCTGCAGTCATCAAGAACTAAAATTTTTTGGGAATAAAGGATAGGTTCATTTCAATGCATTTGTTCAACACCTTACCTAAGTTGGACAAAGCCTCCCGAAAATCACACCCGTAGGGTGTAAAATCATCCATATAAATTTCTACTACATCATGGACTAGCTCGACAAAGATACTAAGGACTGCTCTCTATAAAGTGGTAGGGACATTGCATAGGCCAAAAGGAAGGACCCTATAGGTGAAAGTACCCTAAGGACAAATGAAGGTGGTTTTATCCTGGTCTCTAGGGTTGATCTGGATTTGATTGTACTCGCTGAACCCATCTAGGAAAGAAAAAAACTTTTTTGCTACCAGGCCATCTAGCACTTGGTCAATGAAAGGTAGAGGGAAATGGTCCTTCTTTGTTGCTTTGTTTAACTCTTTGTAATTGACATAAATCCTCCACTTCCCATTTTTCTTTGGAACCAACACCAAAGGAGAGACCCACTCACTGACTGAGATAGGGTAAATGAATCCCGCATCTAGTAGCTTTTGCAGTTCTTCTTTGACTATATCCTTGAGAGATGGATTCATTCTCCTTTGGGGTTGTTGGATTGGTTTGCAACCTTCTTTGATATAAATGTAGTGAGTACATACCGAGGGGTGCACTCCCTTCATTTCCTTGTAACTCCAAGAAAAGGCATCCAAATGTTCCTTTAGCATATTTCACAACTTTTCTTCTTGGAGTATAGAAAGAGATGGGTTGATTTTCAAAGTTCTCTCAAGGCTGAATTCTATGGTTTTGACATGGTTAGGGTTTGAATCAGCTAAGAATAGATCAATATGATGGCTAGTCAGGGTTTCCTTTACTACTTCTTCTAAGGACAAGTTGCTAGGAGTTGGACTTTGGAGTATGTGTTCAATCAAATCATCTTCATCCAATTGTCCTCCTCCCATGGCTATTTCTAATGTATGGAGTTGGCCTGAGTAGACTTCATCTTCTTCCTCCTATTCCAACCATAAAGGTAAGTCATGCTCTAGATATGGTTTAGAAGGAGGGTACAATACTAACTTCTTGGACATATGCCCATTTTTTATAGTCATATTTCCACCCCTGTAGCTGATGTAGGCATCGACAGTGGCTAACTAGGGCCTTCCAAAGATGAGAGGATAACTAGTAAGCTTGGCCTTAGGCTAAAGAGCTAGGAAGTATGCAGGGTACTCCCAAGAGTCAATGGAGACCATCACATCCTCCACAATACCCTCAGGGGTCACTGTGGAATGGTCGACAAGTTGCAATACCGTTGCGGTCTTTCTTAATGAACCCTGGAGATTGAGCTTGAGCATGGTGTCCTTAGTCATTACATTAATGGCAACCCAAATATCAATCAAAGTATGTGGGACAATCGTGCCATTGATGTGCACATCTACTACAGGGCTTCCAGAGTCCAATTACTTTGGGCAAATTACTTGCACTAGAATTAAGTCGGACAACTGTCCAATGACATTAATGGTAGAGGTGTCTCTTTTTCGCCTCCCTGGATGTTTGAAGCACTTCTCCTTAATCAACTTGTTGTAAATAGGTACATCCTTTATGGCTTGGAGAAGTGGAATTTTGACACATAGATTTTTCAATTCACCCAAAAGTTCATTCTCTTCTAGGGTAGGCCGGACTGGTTGAGTTAATATCTCAGGAAAGGGTGGTGGATTTACTCTAGGCATGCTTTCCTCTCTTTCCTCCTCACTCTCCCTAGGTGGAGGTGGAGGTTGGTTGTCCAGGAGTACTCTCCCAGATCTCAAGCTCATTTCCTGAATCTCCACAACATAAGAAGGATAGGATGTATCTCCACTATACACTTGTTGTGCTTGTCTATTGTTCGGGTTCAGATTTGGTTGGGCAGGCATATGAGCTTGCTTAGGTGGAGCAAGGTGTAAAAGCTGTGGTTGAGTCAGTGGTGATGATGTGAATTGGATCGATAAAAGATTGTTAAAGAACAATGAATGTACCAGGTCGGGAAAAATCTCTAAAGAATTCAAAACCATGATAAAAAACACCCATGAACCAATGGAAATGGAAGCCAACGTGGAACGACAAGGACCTCGGTCAAAGTACGCTGACCGAGACCCATGGAGACTGCGCAGGAGGTCAAAATAGCCCCTGGGAGCCCCGGATCGGGAAAAGGAGGTGGATTTTGATGCGCGATTTGCTAGGCAAACAGGGCCAAAGTGTAGGAAGCTTGAGCACACGGACGCATGGCGAACCGGAGAACTGCAGGTGGAAAAGGAAAAGGTGCTAAACCCGTCCTCTGGAAACCGGTGGTATTGATCGGGGCGCCCTAAAATGGTAAATGGATTTGGATGGAAGTGGAGTGATCCCACTCAACAATCGACACGTGGCAAGCGAAGGTGAGAAAAAAGCATCGTTGATCGCACGTTATCGGTCGAGCAAGTCAATTGCACGAGACGTGCGTATGACGTTGGATCTGGTGACCCAGATCGGACGGCTGAGATCGCGCCCGACGAAGGAAGTGGAATCGATGCAGGAAAACACCGCGATTTGTAAGGATTTTGAATTCGTTTGACCGCCATGGTGGAGGAAAGACTTATCCACGATGAAACTGAAGAAATGAACTGACGAAGCAGGCTAGCACCATTTGGACAAGGACAAGTGGCCACTCCCTCAGCATTCATGCTGACGTCGAATAGGGAACTCCAAGTGCAATTACAGAAGGTGAATCGACAGAGGCAGAAGAGGAGCTGAATAGGCATGAGTTTGAATGGTTTCAAAGCCATGAACAATGAAAAAAACACACAATGAAGTTGGAGAGACGAAAAAGGACCAGAATCCCAAGAGGAGGACAAAATACACAGAGAAGGAAGACAGTGAAGCAAAAGTAGAAAGAGACAGAGGGCCGAGCTGACTAGTGGCAGCATTGAGCACCATAACTTTAGAGATTCAAGCCATCCCATAGAGGAATCTGTCAGGATTGAGCACCACATTTGGCTCTTTCCACTGTAGACCGGAAGGTCACAGAGTTGGTAGGAAGAAGAAGAGTCTGTGTACTCCAGTGGCTTGGGGAATCCAAGAACCACCTTGCCAAGAAAACCTGCTTCAGGAGAAGTCACATTGAGTCCCTGTATTGTAATTTTCTGCTTAAAGGCACAATAAAACAAGGCCACCACTGAAAGATGGCTGGAGACGTAGCCCTGGAGAATAGGGTGAAATACTTATTAAAAATTCTTGTGTCTTTGTGTTTGCTTACTGTATTCCTCTATTGTCTTTCCATTTTATTGTTTGTGTATTGGCAATCTGATTGATCTGTTGCTTCAATAAGACAAAACACACACCAACACATGAGTCTGTAATACCTTTAAACAATAAATATTTAACTAATGTCACTCATAGGGTGAATATCAGATCAAGTGGTATCACAGCTCTAGGATGTAAGGTTAGACAAGCTTATGTTGGTTTAGCTATTGAATGCTCACTAGATCAAAGCTCAAATTAGGAGAAGGAGAGTTGGTTGAAACTAATCCTGAAATTGGGAGAGTCTATTCTCAGAAGAAAATGTCAAAGGAAGGTTCTATGGGGCTAGACCCTCAATTCATAGATAGTTTCCTAGCTATAA
This sequence comes from Pinus taeda, assembly GCA_000404065.3. Lineage (NCBI taxonomy): Eukaryota > Viridiplantae > Streptophyta > Pinopsida > Pinales > Pinaceae > Pinus > Pinus taeda. The sequence continues at coordinate 138,686 of APFE030211973.1, read as the reverse complement.
AGTATATGGTAGAAGAAATTAGAAAGCACAAGGATGAAGATTCACCAGGTTCTAAACAAGATAGAGAAGAAGATGAGTCTCATTCCCATGACCACTCAAAAGGAAAGGGGAAAGAGGAAAGCTTTCTCACACCTCCTAATAGCCCTGTGCATAATAAGAAAGCATCTTTGATTAAGATAGATGTTAAATTTGATTTGCCTATATATGATGGAGAGCTAAATGCTGAAAAGATGGACAATTGGATTAGACAAATTGATGTGTATTGCAGAGTGCAAAATATCAACTCAGACAAGAGTAAAATTCAGCTGGCAAGCCTACGCCTAGGAGGCACTGCCTTGGTTTGGTGGGATGGAAAAACCCAAACTAATATAAAGAAACATGGTAAGACCATATCTATCTGGAGTGAATTTGTTTCTGCAATCAAAAAGTAGTTCTATCCATTGGCCTACATGCAACAAGCCATGATGAGTTGGAAAACTCTTCGACAGTTGAAAGGGTATACTCAAGAATTCAAAAACAGAGCATTGATGTTGGTTATCTCATTAGACTCACCAGAGACTCTTTTGAAGTACATTGGTGGTCTACATAGCTACATGAGGCATACCATCCTCATGTTTAATCCCACTAGTATAGATGAGGTATCTGTACAAGCTACTCATCTAGAAGCTAAAGGAAAGAATGGAAATCTAGAAGTTGGGGGACCATCCCAACCCACTGTAAGCAAGAGCAAGGAGAAAAGAAAGCAGAAGTGAAAGAAAGGAAGTCTAACAATGCACATAAAGGAAACGCTTCATGCATTCACTGTAAAAAGGAGGGGCATGATGATGAGCACTATTGGATTCTGCATCCAGAGCTGAGACCTAAGAAGTCCGAGGGCAAGAAGAATAAGATTGTTGCAGCTATTCGGAAAGATTTGGGGTCAGACTCGGGAGATGAAACAATCATTGTAGCCATAGGTATAAAAGGTAAGAATTCTGAAGCATCTACTAGTAATTCTTCTCAAATTATTATTGATGAAGAACATGAGAGAAAAAGACATGAGCTTTTTCATATTCAAGTTATTTCAAAACATCAAAAGATTGATACTTTGTTTGATAGTGGCTCACAAGTAAATTTGATTTTTGAAGCAATTGTAAAGAAATCGGGATTAACAACTACACCTCACAAGAAACCATACCCATTAGGATGGTTGAATGATAAAGCACAATGACAAATGACTAGAGAGTGCAAACTCAAGTTTTCTTTTGGGTCAACATTTGTAGATGAGGTTGGGTTAGACATAATTCCTTTGGATATATGTGGAATTGTTTTAGGAAGTCCTTACTTGTATGATAGAAAGGCTATTTTCTATAGAACTGAGAACAAGTATCTACTTGTTAAAGATGGAATTAAATACTTTGTAAGAGCTCATAAGCTCAAGAATAATTA
>APFE030211973.1:121994-137248 GCA_000404065.3 Pinus taeda | reverse complement strand
TTTTGAAGCAATTGTAAAGAAATCGGGATTAACAACTACACCTCACAAGAAACCATACCCATTAGGATGGTTGAATGATAAAGCACAATGACAAATGACTAGAGAGTGCAAACTCAAGTTTTCTTTTGGGTCAACATTTGTAGATGAGGTTGGGTTAGACATAATTCCTTTGGATATATGTGGAATTGTTTTAGGAAGTCCTTACTTGTATGATAGAAAGGCTATTTTCTATAGAGTTGAGAACAAGTATCTACTTGTTAAAGATGGAATCAATACTTTGTAAGAGATCAAAAGCTCAAGAATAATTATACTGTCATAATTCTGGGCAGATGAAAAGAATGATAAATTCATGCAAGCAATTCTTACTAATGGTTGTAAAGGAAAAGAAACTTGATAAAACTAATGTATTTGAGGGATGTAATGCTCAACAGCAAGTTGATATAGAAAACATTGTTTCAGAGTATGATGTCCTGTTTCAAGAACCTAAAGGTCTGCCACCCAAAAAGGAAATAGTACATGATATTATTTTGCAGCAAGATGTTCCATTGCCTAACATTGGGATGTACAGGTTGTATGCTTTAGAGAATGCTAAAATCAAGAAGCAGGTGCAGGAGTTGCTCAAGAAAGGGTTCATCAGGCCTAGCACATCACCATGTGGGACACCAATCATTTTGGAGAGAAAGAAAGATGGCTCATGGAGAATGTGCATTGACTACCGAGCACCGAATAACAATAAATAATTGTTATCTCCTTCCTCACATATATGATCTTTTAGATCAATTGAAGGAAGTTGTTTATTTCACCAAGTTGGATTTGCACAGTGGATACCATCAAGTCAGAGTTGCAGAGCAAGATGCATTGAAGATTGCTTTCAAAAAAAGGTAGGGATTGTATGAGTGGCTGGTTATGCATTTTGGCTTGACCAGTGCTTCTGCTACTCTCATGAGATTAATGAATGAAGTACTCAGACCTTATCTTGATGATTTTGTTATTGTGTATTTGGATGACATTCTAAATTTTAGTAAAATGTGGGAAGAACACTTAAAGCATGTTAAGCAGACATTAGATGTTTTGAAAAGAGAAAAACTTTATGTTAAACTCTCAAAATGTGAATTTGGCAAAACATGTCTAAATTATTTGGGTCATATAGTAGGGGGAGGTGAATTGAAAATAGATCCCTCTAAAGTGGCAGACATTGTAAATTGGCCTAAACCCAAGTCTGCTATAGAAGTGAGAAGCTTCTTAGGAGCAACACAATATTGGAGGAAGTTCATTTCTAATTTTTCCTCAATTGCATCTCCCTTACATGCTTTGATAGGATTGAACAAGGTGTTTCAGTGGGAAGGCAACCATCAGAAAGCCTTCAACATCTTGAAAGAAAAGATTAGTACAACACGTATACTAGTGTTGCCTAATCTACAATGATCGTTTGAAATCCAAACAAATGCCAGTGACTATGCCATGGGAGTAGTGTTGACATAGCACGGTAAACCCATATGTTATTATTCTAATACTTTTAATCCTACAGTAGTTAACTATCCTATATATGATAAAGAATTGTATGCATTGGTTCAAAGTGTGAAAAATTGGAAACATTACTTAATGGGCAAAGAGACAGTGATACATATTGATCATCAACCACTTCAATATCTACACTCCCAAACTAAGTTCAACAATAAATACATTACAAATGGATGGGTTTTTTACAACAGTTTCATCTAGTCATTAGATATAAAAAGGTCATACACAACAAAGTTGCAGAAATGTTATCTAGACCCATTATAAATGCATCTACCATACTTAGGCACAATTCCGTGCTACATGAAAGCTACATAGAACAATATGCCCAAGATATGGACTTTAAAGATGTATATACAACTTTGAGTCAAGGAAACTAGGTAGAAGAATTGGACTATCATGTGAAGGACCGACTCTTATACCATTGTGGGAAACTCTGCATTCCAAAAACAGAGAGAGTAAAGATAATTAGAGAGGCACACACTTCTCTGATATCGGCTCACTTTGGGGTAAGTAAAATAGTTGCACAGCTACAAATATTTTTTATTGGCAAAAAAATGAATGAGGCAGTTTCTAGATATGTAAAAGGATGTACCACTTGTGCTAAAAGCAAGCCCAACAATAGAAAACTAGGCTTGTACACTCCTTTAGCAATTCCTTCTCACCCTTGGGAAAGTGTTTCCATGGATTTTGTTGGAGGACTGCCTAAATCTAGGAAAGGTCATGATTATCTATATGTGGTTGTGGATAGGTTTAGCAAAATGTTTATTTTGATACCTTGTAATAAACATGTTACAGCTGAACAAACTGCAAAATTATTCGTTGAACATGTATGGGTTCATTTTGGATTACCCAATTCTATTGTATCTGATCAAGACACCCAATTTGTGGGGAAGTTTTGGTAAAGTCTGAGGGAACTAATGGACACCCAACTAAAGAAAAGCATAGCTTTTCATCCACAAACAGATGGCCAGACATAAGTAGTTAACAAGACAGTGATCCAGTTACTCAGGGGATATTGCAGCAAACATCCTAAGCTTTGGGATGAACATTTTTGTTATGTGCATCATGCTTACAACAAAGCCAAACACTCTTCTACACAGAGATCTCCTTTTGAGACCTGTTTTGGTTTCATACCAAGGTCACCTTTGTATTTTGTCTTTGGTAAAGATACCATGGTTGATGGACATAACGATTTAGACAAGGCAACTAGGTTCATCAAACATATCCAAGAGATCCATCGGGTAGTATAGGAACAACTGGAAAAGAGCCAAGCCAAATACAAGGCTAGGCATGACAAGCATCAGATGGAGCATAGTTTTCAAGTTAGAGACCAGGTTTGGCTGTATATCAGCAAGGACAGGATGCAAGGTGAAGGTAAAAAGCTAAAGCCTATTAGGTGTGGACCTTTTAGGATACTTGAGAAGATTGGTGAAAATGCTTTTTGTCTTGATCTACCTGCTTACATGCACATCTACTTAGTCGTAAATTCAGATTGCTTGAGATTGTTTGAACCTTCTCTAATTGATGATCTTGAAGAGCAAAGTCAATTGCCTTCTATTGATGACCTGCTACTTGAATATCTTAATGAATTGCAGGAAGACACAGTCTTGGATAGGAAGGTGAGGACAACGCACAGAGGATATGTGGAATACCTTAGAATTGGACATAAATGTTCCAAGCTGAGCAGTGCAAAGTGGATTGAGATTGGACAAGTGAGACGGAAATACCCTCACTTAGTTGATGCTTAAAAGAAAACCAACTTTTGGTGGTCCAAAAGCTTTTCAGTGGGAAGGCCGTGATTTGAATTGGATCCATAAAAGACTGTAAAAGAGCTATGAATGTACTAGGTTGGGGAAAACCTCTAAAGAATTCAGAACCATGATCAAAAACACCCTTGAACCAATGGTAATGGCAGCCAATGTGGAACGATGAGGACCTTGGTTAAAGCACACTGACCGAGGCCCATGGAGACTACGCAGGAGGTCAAAATAGCCCCTGAGAGCCCTGGATTGGGAAAAGGAGGTGGATTTTGATGTGCGATTAGTGCTTAATCATACATCGCTGGGCAAACAGGGCCAAAGTGGAGGAAGCCTGAGCACACGGACGCATGGCGAACCAGAGAATTGCGGGCAGAAAAGGCAAAGGCGCTAAACCCGCGATCTGGAAACCAGTGGTATTGATCGAGGCGCCCTCAAACGGTAAATGTTTTTGGATGGAAGTGGAGCGATCCCACTCAACGATCGACATGTGGCAAGTGGAGGTGAGAGAAAACCTCCATTGATCGTGCGTTATCGGTCGAGCAAGTTAGCTGCGTGGGACATGTGTATGACATTGGATCTAGGGGACCTAGATTGGATGGATGACATCATGCTCAACGAAGGAAGCAGAATCGATGAACGAATACACCGCGATTTGTAAGGATTTGGAATCTATTTGACCACCATGGTGGAGGAAAGACTTCATACACGATGAAATTGAAGAAATGAACCGATGAAGCAGGCTGGTGCCATTTAGAGGAGGAAAAATGGCCACTCCCTAAGTGTTCATGCTGACGCTGAATAGGGAACTCCAAGCGCAGCTGTAGAAGGAGAATCGACAGAGGCAGAAGAGGAGCCGAAAAAGCATGATTTTGAATGGCTTCAAAGCCATGAATAGCAAAAAAATCACACTGTGAAGTTGGAGAGATGAAAAAGGACTAGAATATCGAGAGGAGGATGGAATACACAGAGAAAGAAGACAATGAAGCAAAAGTAGAAAGAAACAGAGGGCCGAGCTGACCAGTGGCAATGTCGAGCACTAGAGCTTGAGAGAATCAAGCCATCCCATAGAGGAATCTATCTAGACTAAGCACCACATTTGGCTCTTTCCATTGTAGACCAGAAGGTCATAAAGTTGGTAGGAAGAAAAAGAGTTTGTGTACTCTAGTGGCTTAGGGAATCCAAGAAACACCCTGCCAAGCAAACCTGCTTCAGGAGAACTCACACTGAGTCCCTGTATTGTAATTTTCTGCTTAAAGGCACAATAAAACAAGGCCACCACTGAAAGTTGGACTAGAGACGTAGCCCTGGAGAATAGGGTGAACTCCTTATTAAAATTTTTTATGTCTTTGTGTTTGCTTACTATATTTCTCTGTTGTCTTTCCATTTTATTGTCTGTGTATTAACAATCTGATCGATCCACTGCTTCAATAACATAGAACACACACCAGCACATGAGTCTGTAATACCTTTAAACAATAAATATTGAACTGATGTCACTCATAGGGTGAATATCAGATCAGGTGAAGGAAATAAAGCTGGAGCATAGTGTCCATCTGTAGGGCAAGGGTTTGCAACATTCACTCTTGAAATATTCCATCATATTTCCAATTTCACCTTTGATGGATGTATTTGAAGAGGATGGACTGGCCATTGGTTGACTACCCCTACCCTTTTTCCTAGCTTCCCTACAATGGTTCCTAAATATAGTCTTGATATCTTCATAGGGTAGCTGGTAGATGTCCCCTCCTACTAGCAGGTTTAGGGTATCCAAAACATCTTCCCTTACCCCTCTGAGCAGGACTAGCTTCAGCGACTCAAGATCAAGTGTGCACCTGGCCCTTTTGTATCTACACTAAAATATTTCTTCATAATCCTATAGGGATTCACCATGCCCTAAGGTCATCCTAAAAATTTCCTCTTTTGTGTCTTTGGACCTACAATAGTCTCGATACTTTTTGTTGAATGCTTGTTGCATCTGAGCCCAAGTTGTGATGCTATCCCTAAGTAAACCCATGAAACAATGCAAAGCTACATCCTTGAGAGTGGATGGGAATAGTTTCAACTTCTTCTCATCATTGGTGTAATCATAAGTTCCAGATATGACAGCAACTTCAAACAAGAAAGTGTCTGAATCTTCTAAGGTTAGGCCATGGAAATGAGGAAGGGCAAAGGGGCCTATGTTTTTCATCTTGGTATCCCCATTATTTTCTCTGATGGGAAAGGTACACTCAATTCTCTCTATATCCTTTGTCATTTCTATTTTCAGTCATTAGGTTATTTGGAATGGGTTCTCCTTCTTCTCCCCATGTACACTCTTCAAATATCTCTGGTTGTTCACCTAAGGGGTCCTCCAATTCATAGCCACCGAAGAAGAGGGAAGGTTGGTTGTTTGAAGCGGTGGAGGTATTTGGTAGAAAATTTCCTAAGTTATCCCTATTCCTACGAGGCATGAAAGAAGTGTTTTTGTTTTGTTTTTTTATTTTTCAAGCTTTGAGAATAATTGCAGAATTGAAATCACAATTGAATGGAAACTAACTGGCTGAATGAAAACTAACTGCTTGAATGAAATCTCACTTACAGAATGGAAAAGAAAGAAAACTAAATTACTTTTGCAAAAATGAAGCTAATAACAAAATGTCAGACATAAGAAATGGAAGAAAGAAAGTAGAAATCAAATATTACTCAGACACCTCCCCTACAATGGAGCCAAAAAGTGATGAGCACTAGTATTGCAACAATAATGTTGCAACTCCTAGGGCCACCAAATTTACTTTTTCAACCCGAGGTTCGTACAAACTTGGAGGTGACAGTGCTGTATACACAAGTAAATGTGATGGGTCTTCTCTTTTTCACTACTAAGATGGCAATATACCACTAAGGGTTTTCAATCTAGACTTCTATTGATTCAAATGAAGCTTGATTACCAATGAGAAAAAGGGAAATCTACACTAAAAGAAATCTTGTCTGTTGCAGTAAGGAAAAAGATTGAAAATCAAATGATTAAACACACCATTCATCTATTCTAAATGCTAAGAGGCTTTGCTTCAAGAGACTACTAAGTTATCATATGTGCAATCCTACTGTCCTAGGCATGCAATTTGAAACATCAAACATTCCACTGCTGTGCATGTAAATGAACAAAATAACTAGTTTTTCCTTTATGTCTTTTTTGTGTGAAGGTGTGAAAGCTAACTTCTTTTGGTGATGTGGTAGGTGGATTAGGGATGATGGTGGTTGGTCAAATGGCTTGGGAGGCAAGTAGGGGTCCTTTTCCAGCTTCCTAGGGGATTTTTACGCAATTCGGCCTCAAAATAGGCCACTACAGGTCAACCTATAGGACGTCCTAATCCATCCTACAGGATGTCCTAATGCTCCTACAAGATCCCTTGTATTCCTACAAGATACAACCGAGAGTAAGAGGAGGGATTTGGAAGGTGATACAAGGCTTAGCGAAGGTGAATTTTGGGTGAAATGAAGCAAGGGAGTGCCTAGAACTCCTTTAGAACTCAAAAGTAGAGTTTTGAGATGGTTGGATTCACTCAACAAGCTTGGAGAAGTATTCTTGTGGAATGATGAATTTAGTGAGGGATTTAGTGAATGAAAGTGATAACCATGGATGGATGAGGTTAGGATTGGGTTGCTAATCATGAAATCTCTATGTACTACTGAAACTCCTGCACTGCATCAATCATTGACATTTATCCATAAATCATGTAAACAAGAAGGATTTCAATTAACTAAGGAAAACATAATTTCATGAGCTAGCTTCCTATTTAATGCATGGGAAAACTTGCAGGGTAATATAAAACCTTAATGAAATCTAATGTAAGACATAAGATAGTAGAAATGACAATTAAAGCCTATCCTTGAAAACTAGTAAAATGCTGACCTAAGTAATAGAAAACCCTAAATTCCATGAGAAATTAGAATTCTATCTTTTTGGGGTTGCATAGGAGTTATTTCTTCAAACCATGGTCCCTAAAGGGAGGAGTGAGGCCAAATCCACCTACTAACAACTTTTTGATATTCCTTTATATTCCTAAGCTAATGTTGAAGTAATGCACAAATGGAAGCAAACTAATCAAATCCACAACTACTTGTAATTAAATAATGCTAAAGACAATTCAACCATTAATTTATGAAATCAAATAAGCATACAAATACAAGAAGATGAGCCTTTGTTTCTAGGTTTGGGCCCTAACCCAAGAGCTTCAGCCCTCTAAGTCAACTCAGTGCTGGATCAAGGAAATACTCATTCTCATTATCAAAATGAAAAATTACATAACAATGTCTTCCACAAGTCTTGAACTCAAAAATGCCTAGTGTTTTTAAATAAAAAAATTCAAATCCTAATGAGGCAATAGGCATCCTTATTTATGCAAGTGAAGTCTCCATGACTTCCTTAAATCTAGGGAGGCTCAGATCCTAAACTCAAGATGAACTGGCTCTTTAACTGTCATTGGCTTGACTACATTTTGATATTCATGAATTGGTTGCTTGTAACCCTGAGATAGTGTGATTTGATGGAGGAATATTCGAATGAGTGAGGAGTAAATGAGGAGGATTTATCTCCTACAATCTCTCCTCCTTGTATCATTCGAGTTTTAGCCCTTAATTAGCCAAAATTTCCATGATTTGCTCTCAAAAACCTGCAATCAATGCACATTAGTCAACTAGGCATAATATCTCACTTTGACTCATCTCATTAAGCAAAATATAATCAAAATATGTAAGAAATTATGAGAAGAGTTGATTTGAATAAGCTAGGAGGTGTATTAAGGTCCGTATAACCCAATGATGAGGCTCATTAAAATGAACTATCCACTTTGTCTACCTAGAATTACCATGATAACCCTACACCATTGATCATACTTCTTACATTTTCCATAAGCATCTCGTTCATTTTTTCTACAACTCCATTCTATTGAGGTGTGCATCTTTTTCCTTGCTATTTTGTGCTTTTTTGAGGATTTCCTTGAACCCAACTATGTATAAATCCCACTATTATCTATCCTCAACACCTTTATTTATTTAGTTATCTACAATAGTCGCAAATGTTTTAAGTATACAAAACCTTAGATTTCATTTTAAGGAAATAGGATCATGTTTTCCTTGATAAATAATTTATGAATGAAGCATAATACACAAATTTACCTGGTGACATTGCAAGAATAGGTATAAGAACATCATTATGTATCAGCCTTGAGACTCCTTTTTCTCTTGTATCACTAGATAGGAATATCACCCTATTCTATTTACCATGTTTATAATGATCATAGAAATTGAAATCTAATGCGAAATTAGACATACCTACAACCATATATTTAGCATGTAATGCTCAAAGTCCCTTCTCCCCAATTATGTCCTAGTCTTTGATTCCATAAAATTTTCTTCTCCACATGGAGAACTATGTTCCTATATTCTTTATTGCTATCCTTAAGAAAAATAGAACCATTACAGTCATCATAAAAAGGTTCTTCCTAATAGATTGTAGAAATTTCCATTCCAAACTCCCTTGGTCAACACCATTGCTCCTTGAAATATCTTATAAGCATCCTTTTCATAAATAGTTTGCACACTTTCTATTAGAAACCGGACAATTATGGGGTGGTGGTTGGTGGGGGGGGGGGGGGGGGGGGGGGGGGGTGGGGTTGGTTGGGTGAATCAATATTGTGGGATTTTTTAAACTTTATTTCAATAGTAAATAATACTAGGACACCAATAAACATTTCAAAACTATTCATATGAGCATCACAAGAATTGACACAAGAGGAACAAATGGAACACTTAAACTTGCTGCTACAAAGTTCTATGGCAAAAATCCTAAGGAAGCTACTACTCCCGAATTTATTAGCTACAAATGAAAGGAGATACTACCCCTAGTTTATGAACTACCCCTGATAGGAGCTACAACCCCTGATTTATCAACTACTATTGAAAGGAGCTTCGACCCTTGATTGTTTACCAACCATTACTAAGAGTTACAACCCCTAATCTGCAAGATTCCAATTTATTGAACTCGTTGATTCATATATTTCATTCCATTTTCAAACTCAAATCAAGAAGGCCACTTCCTTTCATAAAATAAATAAATTCTCACCTCAATTACTCACCTTAAACACTGCACAATCACCTTTGATCAATAATTAATCCACCATAAAAAACAACAAAAATATTAACCTGTGTGTACTATCTTTTCTTGCAAATTTAATTATGCTTATATAGACTTGAGTTGATATTTTTAGTTTTTGAACTTTTAGTTAAGTTCAACTCTTCTCCATGCATAAACTCTTAATTTTGGTTTTATCCCACTTTTGTCAAGTCTTTTGAATATGTTATATTATTCTTCAAACTACGATCTTATTTCTCTAAGTGAAACTCTGAGTTAAATTGCCAATTTAGTAATTATGAAAAATATTAGGTTTTAAATGTGTTTTTCTAAATTTGGCTTACTCAAGATTTGGCCAAATACCAAATAGGCTTCTAAATATGTCCATGTTGCCAAATATGCTTCCAAATCATTCACGCCTGATTACCCAAGTTTTATCACACTGTTGATTATGCCAAAATTCACCAAATATGGCCCAATAGCGCTAGATTCATAGTTGTTGACCCGTTTATGCATTAGGCCCTCAGTTTAGGCCCATAGATGCTTTAAATCATGATTGTGGAATAGTTATGTGCCTAAGAGCTGTCACATAAAACCTCACAGATAACCACGGCTGGGTCCCTTTATTCTAAGCCCCAAGGGCTTATCCACTATTCATCAGACTTTTGTGCCCTTAGTCAAAATGAGCTAACGAAACTGAGTTGTGGTCTCAATCTTTTAGCCCCTGAATCTTATTTCTCAGAAAGAAACAACGAAGCACATTTGTTTTCTTTTAGGGTCAATCCTTTGGGAATACATATCCTGGTGGGACTACTTCTTCATGTTGCTTGCACCCTTCTGATTGGTTTACTGCTCCATCTATATGCCACCTCAATGCCACAGTGTCCTGGAACCTCATCAGCCAGGAGATAAAACCTCATGCTCCCTTTGAAACTTTTGGGGAGCCTAGACTTCCAGGGTTAAGGATGACATGTCTATATGTTACCAATATTGGATAAATAGACCAATCATTGAACAAATTAGGTAAACAGTCTTTCCACCTATAATCTACCGTGTCCTGGAACTATTTCCCTAGAACTTTCTACCTGCGTTCCCTCCAAATATTCCTGGGTTATGCCTCCAATTTTATGTGTCTACTATCTTGTTTTCCACCTCTGCAAGGGTTCCATGTGTCACTCATTGAGTGATTCCATGTGTCACTCATTTTTGTCCCACTTAGGTACTTGAAAATCCCAAATTTACATGCCATGTGTCACACCGTCATTGGTACCACATCATGCTAATGTCATCATGCCACTGTGTCTCTTCGTCACCTCTATCAGAAAATGCAATCATGCCATGTGTCATCTTGGATAGGACCACACTATCAACACATACAATGGAAGAGGGGTCCTAGGACTTCGATTTTCAATGATTTTTTTGTTATTTGATTTTTATACGAGACAAATATTCGTGCTACAATTGGAAGGAATATGTCCCGTTACCCCAAATCCGTCTCCCTGGAACTTGTTATTGGAGATCTCTTTGGATATTTTGAGGATATACCTCTAGGGTGATGTGTCTGTGGGCTGCTCTGTGAACCAATACTTGCTCATTCTGCTTGCAACCTTGCCTTCCATGCTTCCATTGTGCCACTACACTATATATCATTGATGGTTTTTCACAGACCTCCCGTATGTGGTTTCATGGTAAGGGGGGTGTCCCACTTTTAATATGGATCATTGATATCTTTATTGGTGGCATGGGAAATGCTGCCTAACATGGGGCCTCCCCTGTTTTTATCCATCGAGTAGGCATGAGCCTGCATACATTCTTCAATGGGTTAAAGGGAACAAATGGCACACATCCTCCAACAAAGCTACCCACTATTTAACAGTCACTCTACTCCTCCGTTTTGACCAAACACTAACTTTTCACCATTCTGGATAGCTCCACCAAGTTTAGTTGTATAATCTAGGATTTTGTCTTGAAACCTTTAACCTTGACTATATTTCAATCCGGGAGGCCATTTTTTGAATTCCATATTCTGTTGGAAATATCTCTTTGAGATTTATCCATCTAAGTAGTTTCCAAGTGCATTTGAGATGTTATGTTATGCTAAGAATGGCTCCAAAATTTGTGTTCTTTGATCATCCTACTTGCAATGATCTTTTCCTTTTCCATCAATGGCAACTTATACCTAACATTATCCCCCTTTGGCATTGATGGCATCACCACAAACACAAGCATGAAAGAAAAGTTTACTTCTCATAATTCTGCTCCTTTTGGTACTCCTCCCTCTTTGGTGCACTTCTCCCCCTTTAAAATCAATGAAAAAGAAAATAATATGACCCCCCTACAACTTAGTTCCCCCTGTCTTGCTGATCTCGTGGACTTGACAACTTCCTTTTGATATTTTGAGTACTTGTTGGTTGCCTTTATTCCTCTTGAGGAATATCTAGTGGAGGGGGTTAAGAGGAACTACTCCCAATCTTTGCCTTAAATACTCAAATTGATATCTTGGTAGAGGTTTAGGGAATATATCAACTACCTTCTATTTTGTAGATACATACTCCATCTTGATTGAAGTATTCTTTGTCTTTGAATGAAAAACATGATCCTTGGATATGCTGATTGCATGTGTATTATCATAGATGATTGGGATTGTAAAGTGTGCTTCATCCATAAGAGTGTAGCAAAACTTGCTACTATATATTCTACTTCAATAATAGAGAGAGAGATTGCAGATTGCTTCTTACTTAGCCATGAAACAAGACATTCACCAATAATGAAATCACCATCACTAGTGCTATTTCTGTCATGTACATCACTTTCCTAATCAACATTAGTTAAAAAAATTAGTGTAATTTTTTTACCGTTGGGGTACCAAATTCCATAGTCCATTATGGCTCTAAGATATTTGAGAATCCTCTTGGCTACTAGGAGAGGACTGTGTCTAGGTGTTGCTTGAGATTTTCCAATGATACTAACTACTTGCATGATTTATGGTCTTGAGGCTATCAATTATAAGAGGTTTCCAATAATGGACCTATCTAAGGATTGATCCACCTCTGGTGATTCATCAATTATCTTGTTTATTTTGCAAATTGTAACCATTGGAGTGCTTACCAAAGAACATTTCTCCATGCCAAATTCTTTGAAAATTCGTTGAGATACTCGCTTTGGGAGATAAAAATTCATTTTAAAAAGTGTGTAATATGCAAACCAAGGAAATATGAAAAATTTCCAAGAATAGACATCTCAAATTCAACCTTCATACCAGTTGCAATTTAGCATGGTAGTGAATCTAAATCACTAGAAAAAATAATATCATCAACATAGAAAACCACCACTAACAATTTTCCATCATTAGATTTCACATACAAGTTACTGTCAATTGTGCCTCTTTTAAAACCACACCTGAGCAAATAACTATCCAAATGGGAATACCAAGACTATGGGGCTTGCTTAAGACCATACAAGGCATTTTTTTTTTTTTTTTATCTTGCAAACATAATCATGATTATATGATAGTTGAAAACCATCAGAATGCTCAATGTAGAATTCTTCATGCAATTGTCCATTTAAAAAGGAAGATTTGACATCCATCTAGTATATCTTGAATTTCTTGAAACTAGAAAAATCCCAGAACATGCAAATTTCCTCTAATTGAGAAACAAGTGCAAAGGTCACATCAAAATATAAACCTTCAATTTATGCATAGCCTTTGAAAACTAACCTTTCTTTGTTTCGCACCACTTCACCATGTTCATTCAATTTGTTTTTGAAGATCCATTTCGTGCTTATCACATTCTTGTTTGCTAGTTTTGGAACAAGCTCCCAAGTCTGATTTTCTCAATCTGATCAAGTTCTTCATTCATGGCCTTTAACCAATTATCATCTTGGTTGTCCTAATAAAATTCCTTTGGTTCCATCATAGATAACAAAGCTACATGTACTTAAGTAGGGGGATTTAACAATTTTCTTCTTGTATGCACATTTGTATTGAAGTCACCAACAATTTGGTTAGCTAGGTGGTGTTTTTTCACATACCTTGTAGGATATTTGGATTGTGGACTAAGGGGTTGTTCAATGTATTCATCTAAAAATGGATCATCATCCTTCTCATCATTATTGACTAGATTATTGGGGATGATATTTACTAGTTGATTGTCTTTAAAATCAATATGTTCATAAACTTTAATATCAATGCAATCAACTATCCTCTTTGTATTATTGTTGTTGCATCTATAGTCCTCGTTATTTTGAGAGTATCTAAGAAAAACACCTTCATCATCTATTGGATCAAACTTTCCAAGCTTTTCATTGTTCTTCTTGATATAATACTTACTTTCAAACCCTCTAAAATGGTTGACTATAGCAGGTCTACCATACCAAATCTCATATGGAGTTTTATCACTATTCGATATGAAGTGTGCCTTGTTTAGCATCACCACTATTGTGTGAATGGCTTCAATCCAAAATCTCTGCTGAATATTTCTTTCGCCCATCATGTCTCTAGCCAACTGCTGAACTGATTTATTGGCTCTCTCTACTACACCATTATGCTATGGAGTCTTTGTTATTATAAACTTCCTTTTGATTCCATGTTTCTTGCAAAAATCATCAAACTTCTTTGAAGTAAACTCACCTCAATTATCAAACCTTATGCACTTTATATTACAATATATCTCCTTTTCAGCCATGGCCTTAAATTTTTTAAACTTCTCAAAGGCCTTTGGTTTTTCTCTAAGAAGTATAACCCACATTATTCTACTGAAATCATCAATGATTAGTCTGAAATATAACTTACCTCAAGGTGTTCGATTTCTTGAAGGAACACACAAGTCCATATGTATTAACTACAATCGGCTGGTTGATGAATTCTCCTTTGTTTTGAATGGTACTCACACTTGTTTTCTGAATTGATAGGACTTTCAAATAATATTCTATGGTTTCAAGAGTTTTGGTAGGTCTCTAACAAAATTATTCTTGTCCAATTTGACATTCTAATCAAAATTCACGTGTCCAAGTCTTCTATGCAATAGCCAACTCTGATCAATATTTGATAAACGACACCTGTCTATCTTCTATTTTAGAAAATAGTTATTATTGTCTATTCTTATAGCTTCAACTACTATTTCTCCTATGCTTGTAGACTTGATTTGATTTTTTTTAGCTTTGAACAACACATCATAGTCTTGGTCACACATCTAAGACACAATAAGTAAATTATTCTTCAACCCATCAATAAACGACACATCCTTGGATTTACCTCTTGATCCAGGGGATAAAAAATATGCTCAAAAAACAAAGTGCTTAAATTCTTTTGAAACTAGTGCCAAATCATAGATCTCATCATTCTAATTCCAACGATGTTTGAATCGATTCAATTCAACACGATATGAGAAAGTTATCACGTTATGGAGTTTTTGGTAAACAACTAAAAAGTCAACTTGCATGGTTGAATGGGCAACTGACTGGGAATGTCATATGATGACATGACGCTAATATCAACAGGGTGACTATGTAAGTACGACGTTCAAATAGGCCAATCCCATGTTGACACATGGTATGATCATACATGGTGGTTGGTGACTTTTGATTGGTTGTTGTGTTTTAGTAGGGTTAACCACAAGCCACCACGTGGTCCAATGACAGGATTCCATGTGGCCCAATGAAAAGATTCCAAGTGGCCCTATTGGAGGCCACCACATGGCTTTGGCTTATTGGTCGAAATTATGTTAACAGACCAATCGATCTTGATGGAATTCGATTCTAAGACCTCTGAAAGAATAATGCAATGCCTTACCATTAGACCATGCAGAATTTCTTAAAATATATAATGCATCGGTTATATTTAATTTGAGGTGGTTGGAACATTT
>APFE030211973.1:108725-121881 GCA_000404065.3 Pinus taeda | reverse complement strand
ATTTGAGGTGGTTGGAACATTTTGGGGGGGCGGGGGGGCTCACCTAACTAACCCAACCCCAATCCATATCCATATAACCATGACTATGATAGTGTGCAATGATGGAGGGGGCGTGGAGTTGGCCCCCAATCCCCGTTTCTTTTGTTAACACATAAGCACCAACGTATGATATAGAGGGGTAGGGTGCATGGCACCTAGCCCGTGCCCCAGCCAAAGGTCATATTAATTTTCACACAGCCAGGAGCAAAGGGATGACGGGCGTGTGGTCTCTAGCCGACTCCCCTGGTCATCTGATTGACACATGACTGACATAAGGAGCGGATGTTAGTGGCGTGATGCCTCGCTAAATGTCTGATATTTTTCACCATTTGTGGTGGAAATGTTTCCAAACCTGCACCAATTTTTCTCTTAGAAATTATGCCTAAGGAAATTTCATTTCCAGTTTTTCCAAAAGTGAAAATTTGCAGAGTAGATAGCAAGAAAATGAAGCAGGCTTAACTTGACTATTTTTCATCCTTTTTAAGCCCAAGAAGAGCCTATACATGGTTTTTTTGGTGTTCTGGACACAACGGAAGCATTATTTTTGTGATTTGAGCAATATATGTTGATGTAATTGACATTTTGAGCATAAAATTTAAAGGGCCAACATTGGAAGTTGGACCTGGAGATGTAGCCCAGGAGGGGTAAACTCAGCCATCAAATTGTTGTTTCGTGATGCTACTTCTTGTCTATCTTTCTTTGTTTAAATTTGCAAAACTTAACTAAAATTACTAAGTTTATGTGCTTTTTCAATTTTGATCCATTGCCCACAAGAAATAAACTATCTTGCAAAATTTTTCAAGAAACCTTCAATTTTTAATTTCATATCAATTTGGTATCAAAGCATGGTTGTTTTTGAAGGTTTGACAATTTTTGTAACTATTTTCTTGAATGGTTGCAAGGTATAAGTTGAGAAGTGGAGAAAGAGTGCTTGAAGAACCAAAACCTCAAATTGGTTCAAGGAAGTCACAAATCCCTCAAACTCCACCAGTCACGGCACATGAAGAAGGACAAGAGCTGATGTCTAAGGATGAGAGATATTTTAGAAAGGATTTCTATGATATTTCCACATTATAGGCAATTTTTTTTCATTTGATCAATAGGCCTACAAACTAGATCAATAATCTTCTGTGAACATGTTGTCATCATCCCTACAAAAAGCCCTAAGAATGACCTCTCCAAAAAATTGAATTTCTGGGTCTAACTGTGAAAAATCAATTTTTTAAAGGCCCAACACACCCTAACCCTTTAGATACATGAATTCAACAACAAGTTTCTCCTTTCTTCACTAGTGTTCATCAACAGTAGCTTGCTCCTTGTTGGGGTTGCACAGATTCTAGATATTCGGTAAAATTAAAAAGAATCCAAAAGCTTCTTCTCCATAAAATTCTAGGGGTTGTTTTAAGCATTTATATTGGATAAGAAGTTTGAATCCAATCTGATCCTACCTTCGATATTTCACCTCTTATCCCTTGATCTCATCCTCCTATCTTAAGTGATTCTCAAAACTAGGTTGGCAAATTGATAAGAATTCCTAACCTACCATCCTTCTCCTATAAATTTATTGCCATCTAAAACATAAGGGTTGGATTTTGGATACTGATCATGCCCTCATGTTGCTACTTTGAATCTAAGAGAGTCATCATCTTCATGCATTAGGGTGAAAATTAGGTGTGATTTGTTACAAGGAAGGAAAAGTCAACTTGGGGAGATCTCTACAAGATCATCTACTATTCTTGGTTGTAAAATCTCTCCTATTTCCTTTTTTTTTTATAAAGTAAGAGTAGGACCTTCTATTAAACTTAGTCAAACATACATAATTTACAAAGAGCCACACCTTCTTTGCGAGAGTTCAATAGACAAACAGGCAGGCCAAACCAAACCAATCTCCCAAAACTAAGAGAACCTAAACTGGGGAACCGGGGAGAACCACCAAACAAAGCACAAGGAGCCTAGTAAACCTTGGAATCCAAAACTCGCAATGGAACCACAAGTGGTCCCACCACAAGTCAAATTTAAAACTTACAAATTGACAAACAGACCCAAAGGAAGTTAAAGCAAAACACTTACATAAATATTTTTTTAGGTCCGACCAATGCGCACACACAATCGCCGCCGTTGATCCACTAATTAAGATCCAACGGTCATCATGGATATTGGAAGGATGAGAAACGTGAGAGTTAACCACCTGATGATGGTGGTTTTCTCTCTCCTCATTTCGCAACGTGTCGCTCAAAGAGTGGAATCGGGGCCAAACAGAGAAAAACCAGAAACCATTCAAACCCCGCTTGATATACCACTTGTGGTATTGGACTGGTTGACTCGTGTAAAAACCCACCCGACCTTTTGCTATGTGTTGTCCCTTAATTCCTTCTAGCGGGCGGTACTTGAGCCAATCCCGTTCACCTGGATTCTCTGTCAACCACCACCTAAGCCAAACGACGAGGCCTACCCTTCCCTGTGGAACAACCCAAGTCAAACCATTCTTCATTCAATCAAAGGGAATCCTAACCTTGGAAAATCACTGAACCATGGCGGGTTGGACTATATGGAATCCTCCTACCTCCCACTGGTCTTTAGGATTCCTCTGATCCTCCCTGTTAGTCCATAGTTCCATATCTTGGGTAGTGTTACATAGACACTCCTCCCACAATTTATCTGGGGGAAGTGAATCCCAAGAATACCTAGAATCCCTGTCACTATTTGTGACTCATTCATTCACCAAGAGATCCAGTAACATATTAGCCTTCCTTTTCACATGAGCGAATCTGAAAATTTTGAGGGTTTAGAGGTGAGAATAGATGCTGTAAAAACCTGCAAGAGCTTCCAGTGCTTCAACACTTTCTCTGGAGAGGTGCC
Organism: Pinus taeda; assembly: GCA_000404065.3. NCBI lineage: Eukaryota > Viridiplantae > Streptophyta > Pinopsida > Pinales > Pinaceae > Pinus > Pinus taeda. The sequence continues at coordinate 118,983 of APFE030211973.1, read as the reverse complement.
ATTACTAATCTTCTTAGCCACTCTAATAATTAATTTCGAATCCGCTTCAATTATAACATTGTGTGAACCTGAATTCACCACGATTTCAAAGAATTACTCTAATGCCATGAGCTCAACCATGTTGTTTGTAGCCTTCCCCAAGTGGCCATGGAAGATCATCTGTATTTTTCCCTAATCGTCTCTTATGGAACCCCTAAAGCCCGCTAATCCTGGGTTGCCCTTAGCTGCTTCATCAATATTGATTTTTAAGAAACCATAAGGAGGAGGACTCCAAATGGTAGCACAAATGTTTAGAAGGTTCATTGTCTTCATTATTCCCAAAGGATTAATAGACTGGAGCCCCAAGTGAAGTTAAATTCTCTCCTCATGGGGCAGGGGAGGATCTTTAGGAAGGGTCCTCAGCAAGCTTCTAACTGTGTCTTTGAGCTGCCTTAGAATTTGCTCAATTATGTGTTGGGGCCTGTGAGTTTTGTTTTTGAAGATTAGACCGTTGCGTTCTTTCCACACATGCTAGATGACAAAACTTGGAACCAAAATCTAGGCTTTATTAACTATCTCATCCCTTGAGAAGTTCTTCCTCCAATTTTTTAGAGTGTTGGATATGCTAAGACTATCCCTATCAGTTTGTCTAAAGATAGTAGCCACCCAGTCCCACACCTTTGAAGTGAAAGGACAGAGGTTGAGAAGGTGTTCAATCGTCTCCTCATGCGCACCACAAAGGTAACACCTGGAAGGACCAATGAAGCCTTTCTTAAGGAGATTCTCCCAAGTTAAGATCTTCCTTTGATGCACTAGCCAGATGAAAATCTTTATTTTCATCCACTGTGGACTTTGCCAATTTTTCTTCCAGATCTGATAAGGATTCACAAAGTTAAATCCTGTGACTTCCCATTTGCCCTCTTTGAGGTTAAAGTTGCCTTCAGTGTTCTTTCCCCATCTTAATTGATCTATTGAGGAAGAGATAAGAATCCTTCTATGCTTGAGCTCCTGGGTGAGGGCTTTTGCCTTGGTTTTCAGCTGGTTTTCATCACTATATCCTAGATCCTTCCACTCCCTCCATTTTCCATTGTTCCTTCCCTGATCCTAGAAGTCTTTTACCAGAACCATACCTTTGTTGTCTCTGTCAATTTTGAGATCTGCAAATTCATCCCTATATAGGTTGGGTTCTTGTTGCCAGTTATCCTCCCAAAATCGAGCAAGATCCCCTGCCCAAATTTCCCAAAAACAATGGTGTTGAACAATGTTTTTATATTCCCAGACAAGGTTCCAAATATTGGAGCCCCTGATTTTCCCTGACATTCTAATATGATCCTTTTCCTGCCATTGCTTGGCATATTTTTGTTTCCAAAGCTTAGCCTAGGGGACATTCAGTTCCTTAATCCATCTCCACCAAAGCTTGGCTCCCGAGACTTTGCTGAGGGTCTCAGGATCATGAAGCCCCAAACCACCATGGTTCTTGGGCTTACAAAGCTTGTCCCAGGCTACTAAAGCCCACTTCTTTTTCTCTTCCCCTTTGCCCCACAGAAAGTCCCTTTGAATGCTTCTTATTAGCTTCTTAATACCTTTAGGATTAGGAAGAGATGAAAACATAAAAATGGGAATGGCCTGCAGGACTGCCTGTGTGAGAACAAGACGTCTTGCCAGATTTAGGGATCTACATGTCCATTTTTTGATCTTGTCCTGAAGTTTATTTAAAATGGGTTCCCAAACTTTCTTTCTTAGCGGTTTGTCAATAAGAGGAATGCCAAGATATTTGGAAGGTAGTTGTTCTCTTTGAAAACCAAGAATTCTGGTAATATTTCTTTGAATAGCAATATTAGTATTAAAGAAAAAAAATTTGGACTTGTAAAGGCTTACCTCAATGCCTACTGCCATAGAAAAGTCATTTAAGATATTTTCGATTGCTCTGGCCTCCCTGATGGTAGGTATGCCCTGCAACATAATATCATCTACAAATTGTTGATGAGTGTTTGCCTCTCCATCTGCGGTAAGTTTGATACCTTGAATTCTTCCTTCAAAATTTTCCATCTTAATCTCTCTACCTAGCCATTCCATAATGAGGATGAAGAGGAACAATGAAAGTGGATCTCCTTGTCTGAGCCCTCTGGAGGGAGTGAAGGTCCTTGAAGGAGCTCCATTAAGTAGTATGGAAAAACGGGTTGAGGTAACTAATGCCATGACCCATCTTATCTAGTTCTGATCAAAATGACAGGATTTTAGAATTTCTCTTATGTAAGCCCAACTCAATTTTTCATAAGCGTTCGTGAGGTCCAAATGAATGATCATGCCAGCTTTTTTGTTGCATTTGAGAGAGTGTACCACCTCATGGGATTGGATGATATTGTTGAGGATTTGTCTTCCCTCCACATAGCCTGTTTGTTCCTTTGAAATGAGAGAGGGTAGAAATGGTTTGAGTTGATTGGCTATTACTTTGGAGATAATTTTATACACCACATTACATAAGGCTATGGGCTGAAAACCATATGGAGTCATGGCATTTTCCTGCTTTGGGATCAAATCTATGAAGTATGCATTCAGAGCCTTTAGTACCTTTTTGGATCTTCTTGAGTCTTCCACCACCTCGAGGATATCATGTTTGACAGTTTCCCAACAGGTCTTGAAGAAGTCTACATTGAATCCATTCGGGCCTAGTTCTTTTCCACTCTACATTTCATTAATCACTTCACTGACCTCCTCTTCCAAAAATATCTTGTTAATATTGTGGTTGGCCTCTCTCGTAACGAACTGAGGGATATATTGAATGAAATTTTCAATGAACCTAGATCTGTCCTCCAGAGGCTCCTTTGCAATGTTGCAGAAGTGTTGAACAAGGACTGATTCCATATCACAGTGAGAAACTAGCTCCATGCCTTGAGAATCTTTGATCTTTGTGATTTTGTTGTGTGCCCTATGAGCTATGGTGGTTTTTTGTAAGAATTTTTTGTTTCTTTCTCCCTCTTTAATCCATTGTATTCTTTATTTCTGCCTCCAGAAAATTTCTTCTTGTAAGCATCGATTCTCCCATTCTTCCTGCAGAGAGTCAGTTATTTTTTGCCTCTCTTCGGTGAAGTCATCTGTGATGATGATCTGATTGATCTCCTGGAGCTTCAGTTCAGTTTCTCTTTTGGCTTTGAAGATATCTCCAAATTCATTTTTGTTCCAAACTTTAAGACGAGATTTTATATGTTTAAGTTTCTGTTGGAGCATATACATTTGTGAACCCTGAATATTCAACTCCTCTCTCCACCATGTCTCAATGTTATTAGTGAAATTAGGATGTGAGAGCCAGGGATTTCAAAATTGAAAGGTCTGTTTCTCGGAGTGTTCATAAAGGTGGCTTCCAACTGTACAGGCAAATGATCTGATCCTTCAAAGGGTAGAATGGAGGTTATCATGGTAGGTCCTGAGAGAAAGAGGTCCTCTGAAATCATGAATCTATCAAGTTTGGAAGCAACTTAATGGGCCCCTGCCCTTTTTTTGTTCCAAATGAAGGTTCCATTTATTGTTTTAGTATCCACTAGCCTCATGTTCCTAATGAAGATCTGGAAGGCCATGGAGTCTCTGCCTAGCTGTCTAGTGCCTCCTTTTTTCTTCCGAAAGAGATCTTATCATATTGAAATCTCCTACAACGATCCAGGGCAAAGTGGGATGTCTCTCTTTAAGTTCCTCCAGGGAAGTGAGAAGCTTGAGCTTATCTACTAGCTTTTGAGGTCCATAAACATTCGTAATCATGTATATCTCCTTGTCCCCTACAGGTTGACATATCAGGGAAAGGTAGTTCCTGGATGCTTCAACATCCAGAATTCCCAATTTTGGTGGGTCCCATAAAGTGAGAATCCCCCCCGCCGAATGATCTGCCTTGACCTCTAAATACCGATAATTGAATAACCACTTATTATGAATATCTCTTATCTTTTCCATCAAGAATTTTGTCTCCTGAATAAAAACCATGTCTGGTTTTTCTTCTTTCATTCTGTTACTAAGATTCTTTGTTTCCTTCTATTATCTATTCCTTTAATTTTCTAGGTTGTGAACTTCATTAAGAAAGATTAGTAAAGGAATAACTGGTAAGATCTTTCATCTTACCTGAGTTGATCAACAGTTTTCCACATTCGGTCAGTAGTTCATTATGCCTCTTTCTTCCTCTTTTTCTGCCTAAGTTCTTTGGAGATTGTGCTTGAGGATTCTCTATCATCTTGACCCCACTTGGCTCCTAGCTTTCATGATTTCTTTTGGCTCTTGCTCCCTTCGCTTATGACCTCCAGAGAAATAGTTGTTGTACTCTATCATAGTCTTCTTTTGGTAGGGAGTCCACCCCTATTTTTTTATCATGTTCCAGGAATTTCTCTAGATCTAGATTTTCCTTATTTAGAATCTCCTGTAATTCATGGTCCTCTATTCCTGCTTCACTTGGAGTCATCTCCTAGTCCCTACTAATCTCCATCAGGCTTGGTAGATCATCCTTTTTCTAGTTGTCTATTGTGATATCCTCCATGTTATCTACCCTATCCTATTCTTTTGTTACATTCTCCATGTCTTAGACTGTCTCCTTGTTCCCCTCTTCTTCCTCTAGGATCTTAAAGCTGTTTTATCTTGTTTGTTTTTCCTCATTTGCCTTCTTGTGTGGATGCTTTCCTCCTTTTCCTTTACTCCCAACATTGGTGAAACCCTCGTGGTCTCTCTCGACAGTGGTTTCTTGATTATCTTCCCTATTGATTGTAGGGCAATCTCTATGTAGATGCCCATGTTCATGGAATTTGCGGCATCTGAATGGTATGTGCTCATAGTCCACTATCTGCACCCATTCTTCATCATATACTTCTAAAATGATTGCTTTCGATAGGGCTCCACATAGATCCATTTCCACACATATTTGGGCAAAGGAGGTATATCTCCCTTTCAGAGTTGCCTCTGATATTTTTAGAAAATGTCCCAGCTTGTTGCCTATGGTTTTCAAAGATTTTGGCAACCAATAATCTAGAGGAAGGGAATATAATCTTATCCAAACCGATACTAAAGTGAATGTTTCACATTCTGACACAAAGTTCATCAAACATGGTAGCATGCAGAGTCCTGCCGTAGCATAGAAATAGGCCCGCCCTTCAAACACTCTGTCTTTATCTTCTAGGCTTGCGAACACTACTATGAAAAAATCCTTAGAACCCAGATGTAAATGTATTCCCCCTTTGGCTTCCAATGGTTCCTTATCCAAACATGTAAATCCCTTTCCATCAGCCATAGCCCCATGAACTTGCATATAATTGCATGCTCTGTCATATGATCTTTATGAGCTTGTATCATTGGGTGGCTTAATATGACCCAAGGAATAATGCTTGACTTGGGCTTGTAGACTCCCGTAGTCTTTCTGGAAGCTGGTTTTTCACCACTGGCTCTAATCTCATTTTCTTTTCTCGTTTCCTGTTGATCCCCTTCCTGATCCTGATATCCTTCTTCCAGATGTCCCCTGACTTCTAGTTTATGAGATCTTGTCTAGTGGTTTTTTGAAATGTTTCTTTCCTGCATTCTCACTTCCTCCTCTGACTTCCTGGCTGTAGGAGGGAGCAGCAATCCCCCCTGCACTCCCTGCCATGGTACCTTGAATCCAAAACCTTGTCTTCAACTCCAACCCTAGCTCGTAAGAGAACAAGCTTCACCGTAAAATCTCTCCTATTTCTATTAATACAAAGAATATACCATTTTCATATATCTGTTATGTTACATTTACATTCATGAATTTCAATGCTTTGTTGATCCATTAAATAGAGTAATTAAACTATGCTACATAGATGTTGTGAATCTTTAACTTGTTATGAATGTATGTGTAGGTTCTAATTATAGCAACCAGAGCTACAATTGGAGCTTACAAGTCGGGAGGAAAGTAAATGTTGCAGTAGATTCCAAGTAATCCCCTTTCCCATTTTTCAATTTCTCTAAGAAAAACTCTATATCCTTTGCTTTCTATTGTTTTAAACCAGTTCACTAGGTCTAGGGAATATACTTTTGTCCATAATCATAAATTCTGCATAACAAATTGGTGACTCCGCTAGGGATCATTTCTTTCTCTTAGTGGTTTCCTTGACCTTATCCCTTGTTTCAACTCTTGAATAGACCTTCATTTCCCCACTCAAATTTTGATCAACCCTAGGAAGACCTTTCATTGAACTTGATTTGATTTTTTGTGTTGAAATTTGGCTACATCTTAATCAATGCACCCCCCTGTTCTGGTGATAGAGCGATGTAGCACACCCTAGCCTTCTTTGCACCTTTGCAAAGCAATAGTTCCATTTCAACACCTGCACTGACCCCTATTTGATGCAAAATTTTCCATTTTGTGCTTTTCTCTATGATTTTCTTTGTTCCAGCTGGTTCTCCTTATGCCCCTAAGTATGTGTTGGTCTTTGAAAAGCCTTCATCTTGTTTATTTTGGTTTTGATTGCCTTTGATAAGAATTTATTTGGGATTTTCTTTGTTCTTTTCAATTAGGTCACTAGAAAATTGATTGATTGATCACTTATTGCTTGAGAGAATTAGTGTTTTAGTCATCGTTCTGAATAGTTTTTTATTAGTGATTTAGCAAGTATCTTAGTTTTCATTTCATTTAAAAATTAGGTGAATCAAAAAGAAATATCTCATGCATTTTGCATTGCATTTAGGGTTTTGTGTGTGAAATTGGAATTTGGAAAAATTGCATTGCAGAATTAATTTAACAATTTTGTTGGTTGCATCTTGTATGATGCATCACTCTTTGTTCTCTTCCCTCCCATACATATATTTTCATTGAAAAGAAGACTTTGTTTTGTCATGCTAGATTGCATCTTTAGGATATTTAGGTGAAATTCATGGTGAGCCTTGAAAATTGAAACATAATTTAGGATAAACTTTAAAATTTATTGAATTAATCTTAAGGATCATTTGAAACATTAACACAAACATCTACAGGTCTAGGCTAGAGACGTGTTCCAACATCTATAAACATAGGAGTTATCATTTTTTTTTCTAGTATTGCATTCTAAGGGTGATATCTTGTTCCATGTAAGTAAGTGTATCAAACCATTCTCCATGTACCTTCGAGTATATTGGATGGCACTCCACGCATGAAAAGTATATGGGAACACTCTCATCATATAGTTACACATTAGACAACAATAACACAGACTGCATTTCCACGTATCGTCGAGTATATTTTGGAAGTCCACCATAGGTTTCTAACCTTACCTTAGGTAACCTAGTTGGCTACCTTATATACTTTGATACACTATACACAACATTTAGGGATATTTCTTGCCCATACATAAATCCTTGGTTCTCTAAGGTGGTATTTTGTAGTTCACAGTTTCTTGGTAAGCCTTTATGCCTAGATTACCTTGTTTGATTTATCTATGTTGTTAATTTTTAAAATTTATCAAACCTGTTATCACTATAAAAGTTTCTTAAAAAATTTTGGACAACCTACATGATTGTCCAAATTTTTGTGTTAGACATGGTCAAGTCATTTTTATGTTTTAGAGTCTAAGTCATAGGGTTAGAGTCTCATTTTCATCATCAAATAAAGTCCATCAGCATTGTCTGGCCCCTTATGGATCCCATATCATGTTTAAAGTTTCATGTGTCTGGTCATTTCAAACTTTTGAACGCACTACGGAATTGTCTAGGCATTTTCATAGCGCAAAGTCCTGAAATTACACTACCTACGCTACGAAATTGGGGATTCATAGTTAGGCGTTTTCGTAGCGCAAAACCCCAAATTTACACTGGATGTGCTATGAAATCAAGGATTCATGATCAATCATATCTCGCTGTCAAATCCACCAGAATCTATTAAATTTTCATCATCAGGTGTTAGTCCATGAACCTTACCTCTCACATGCAACCATTCATACCCATCATTAGATACGTTAGGAGTCATTTGTCCGCAGTCATTTCAAATTTCAAGAAAAAAGGAAAGGCTTAGTTGATCTTAGTCATATTCGTGTTGATCTTGGTCATATTCATGCAAGGGACACTTGATGCTATTCTTAGTTCGAGTAAACAAGGCCAGGGTGAGTAGAGACCATAATTCTTCCACAGGCTTCAAGCAAGGCAGCTCTTCATCAAATTCAAGTGAGGTAGTTTCTTCCAGGTCTTCTATCTACAGGGTTTTCAAAGGAGAATGTTGGAAGAAAGAAAGAATCACAGGTCAGGCCAATGTCCGAGAACTAAACCTGAAGGCTTAGATGCTCTCACAAAGGATAAAACAATTGAAGAAGCCTTCAAAAAAGTATGTTGATTGAGGTTCTGTGAGAAACTACAGGGAGGACATAACCAAGTGACCAAGGAGTTTTCTCTAATTTTGACAGGTTTACATACAAAGATTGGAGTGTTAGAATTACCAATTTCTCATGAAGTTATTTCTTTAGTCATAGAAATTTCAAGAGGTCAGGAAAAGTGGTTTAAGAATTTAAAGCTTGAAATGGCACCGTGCAAGATATTCTTGAAGCCAGAGTTTGTAGACACAGATTTAACTAAAGCAGTGGCAAGGGGTTATGTCAAAGATTCATATGCCAAACTACTCTCATGCATACGAAGGTACTTCACCTGTGAAGGAAGATACCGCAAGGTGTATTCTTATCATTTCAAACTCCTATTGCATTTCACTGGGATAATATCTCTAGATCTACCTTTCTTTCTGTTTTAGAACTTAGGCAAGATGTCTGATAAAATATAGTTCAAGAAAGAGGCATGTGAAACATCATTGTTCCATCATGGCTTAGTTAAATTAATTATCTTGCATGAACTTCAAAAGGTATATAGAGAATGGTCTTCGTTTCTCTTTATGTTTGGTTTTAGAGCTAAACGAGGACTTAGCCCTAGGGCTAAGGAAATATCATTGCCAGTGATTAGTCACCATGCAAAAGAAAGGTCAAGTAGGTTTGTTAAACTAAAGGCTAGAAAGCAAATTAAGGAGCCAATGACTAGAACACCATTGGCTATTCAAGATAATCCTCAACATTCACAGAAGAATAAAGTTCAAATTAAGGAAGCAGCACAAGAGTAGTCCATTGGTGAAACAACCCAGAGAAGGGTAACTAGAAGTCAAATAGCCAAAGAAAAGGGTAAAACAGTGGTCACTGATGAAAGCCTAGTCTCAAAGGTCAATTTGAATGACCTTCTTTAGGCTATTGACATTGAAGAGTCCCCACTGGTCCAATAAGACTTCATTGAATTAGGTGAGGGAAAGTCAAAAAAGATGAAATCCTCTAAAAAGCTACAGTTTGATGATCAGGTTTCAGAATTTGTTTTTAAGCCCAAAAGGCCTGTGACTAGGCAGTCCAAAAGGTTACAGGAGGTAGAGCCGGAGGTAAGTGAGACAGGGGAGATATCAGGATTCTGTGAAGATCTCATAGTTCCAGTAGTGCAACCATCACTCATGCATGAAGATGACAAAAATAGAGAAAACGATACTCAAGAAGAAGAAAATAACTATGAGGAAGTGAAGAAGAAATTGAAGCTTGCCAATCTTAAGATTGCCAAACTTAAGAAAAGGGAAAGGAAACATGCAATTGAAAAAGCCAATTTCAAAAGAATGAAGGCCATGTGGGAAGATGAAAAAGTTTCAAAACCTGAAGTAGTTAGCAGAAAGGCTCAATACTTCACCTTGACTGTCCTTGCAATCAAGGAAGCAAGGTATATCAAATGGATCAATGACAAACTACAAACTAATATCAGGAAAATGAAAATACAAATTAAAGAACTGGAAATTTAGCTGAGAAAATCTGGAGGTCAAACTCATCACAAATGAATAGGGCAGTAAGTGATGAAACCCTAATACAATTTTGGTTGAAACAAAGACATTACTTTTTAAATATGTTTCATGGATGGGTGATTTCAAGTATATGTGGCATATTTACATAATGAAATAGCTATGAAGAATCCTTAGAAGCAAATTTTTTGGAAAAAACTATGTAAATTGATTCACATAGCAGTTTTGTAGCTTGCTATGAAACTGTTGTAGGTGACATGCACAGTAGTTTCATAGCGCGCTACGAAACTACTGTAGGTGCAGTTTTATTTTTTATTTTTTTATCAATCTTCAAAGGAAAGAAGAGGTTATTTTTGAAGAAGGATGTTGCTAGGGAAATGTGAGGAGATCATTTGAGAAGGTTTAAATCCCAAGTAAAGAAAAATTCAAATAATGAAACGTTGGGTGTGGAGCATGATCATTTAGAGGTCTTTGTTTCAGCCGGATGTATACCCCAGGAAGTTTTTACACCCCTCCAGG
>APFE030211973.1:88519-106524 GCA_000404065.3 Pinus taeda | reverse complement strand
AGTCTAGAGGAAGAAAAATGGAAAGAGGAAAGAGCTCAGGATATCGTAGTAAATCAAGGAAAGACAGATCCAAGTCCAGATCGGGGATAGTGTGCTGGAAATGCAGAAAGAAAGGACACCTAAAGAAAGACTATAGATCTCGAAAGGAAAACAAGGAGATGCACAGCAAGAAAACAATCATGAAGAAAATGTGACAAGTGAGGTGTTACAAGAAGCTTACATTCTTTCTTTCGAAAATATTATTGATTCCTAGGTGGTAGATTAGGGGCCTCATTCCATGCCACACCTGATAAGAAATACTTTCATGACTATGTTCAAGGAGATTTTGGACAATTTCGTTTGGGTGATGATAAACCCTGTAAAATTGTTGGAATGGGTAAGGTTCTTGTAAAACAACAGAATGGAAACCAATGGCTACTAAAGGAGGTAAGGCATGTTCCAAATCTGAAGAAAAATCTGATTTCAACAGGGCAGTTAGGCAGTGAAGGTTGTGTGATAACTTTCACAGATAAAGCTTGGAAGGTCACCAAAGGAGCCCTGGTAATAGAAAAAGGTGAAAAGGTTGGTACATTGTATTTATGCAATGGTATTTATAACTTTGTTAATGATTTAACTTCCAAAGGAGCATATGCAACATTATGGCATCATAAGCTTGGACACATGAGTGAAAGGGGGATGAAGATTCTTCACTCAAGGAATTTGTTGTCGGGTTTGAAGAATGTTGATTTGGACTTTTGTGAAAATTGCATTTATGGAAAACAGAAGAGAGTCATATTTCTCAGAGTTGGGAAAGAAAAGAAGAGCAAAAAATTAGAGCTTGTGCATATAGATGTATGGGGACCTGCTCAGGATTTATTGTATTAAGAATAAATTTAATGTATTTGATACTTTCAAGAAATGGAAAGCTTTGGTTGAGATTGATACATGAAAGAAATTGAAGTGTCTCAGATTAGACAATGGAGGTGAATACTGCAGCAAAGAGTTTGATAGGTATTGTTTAGAGCATCGAATTCATAGGGAGAAGACAATTCCAAGAACATCACAAGAAAATGGTGTGTCAGAAAGGATGAACAGAAAAATCATGGAGTGTGCAAGGTGCATGAGATTGCATTCAGGATTGCCTTTACAATTTTGGGCAGATGTTGCAGGCATTGTTGTTTATCTAATAAACAGAGGGCCTTCAAGTTCCTTGGATGGTGGTGTTCTAGAGGAAGCATGGACAAGTAAAAATGTAAACTACTCCTTTTTAAAGCCTTTTGGTTGTGAGGCCTTTGTCCATATCAATAAAGAAAATAGAACAAAGCTTGAGGAAAAATCAGAGAAATGTACCTTTATTGGATATGGTATTAATGATTTTGGTTATTTCTTATATGATTATGAAAATCACTAAATCATTAGGAGCAGAGATGTACTATTCAATGAAATGGTCTTGTATAAGAATCAGCTGCAGGAAAAGAAATAGAAAAAGAAAACAAAGAATACATAGTTCTTGATGAGATCACTGAAAAAGTAAAGGTGCCTAATAATAATAATAATCAACAACCACAACAACAACAACCACCACAACAACAACAGGCACCCCAAACACCTGAAAGTGGTGTTAGAAGATCTACCAGGATAAGTAGACCCCCTGAACGACACTCTCCTTCATTATATTATTTATTGTTGACTGATTCTGGTGAACCCGAATGTTATGAAGAAGCAATGCAGGTTGAAAGCAGGAAGAAGTGGGAGGTAGCCATGGAAGAAGAGATTGACTCCTTAATGCATAACCAGACTTGGGATTTAGTCAGGTTGCCTGCAGGAAAAACTACATTGAAGAATAAATGGGTTTACAGGTTGAAGGAAGAAGATGGAGGAAAACAGAGGTACAAAGCTAGACTTGTGGTGAAGGGTTTGCACAGAAGAAAGGTATTGATTTTGATGAAATATTTTCTCCTGTTGTTAAAATGACTTCAATCAGAACTATTTTGAGTCTTGTAGCAGCTGAAGATTTGCATCTTCAGCAGATAGATGTAAAGACAGCCTTTCTCCATGGGGATTTGGAGGAAGAGATATATATGCAGCAGCCACAAGGATATGAGGTGAAAGGGAAGGAGAAACTAGTGTGCAGGTTGAAGAATAGCTTGTATGGCTTAAACAGGCTCCAAGGCAATGGTATCTAAAATTTGACAAGTTTATGTCTGAACAAGGTTATACTAGATGTCGCTCTGATCATTGTGTTTATCTGAAAAAGCAAAATGATGGCAGCTATATTATATTGTTATTGTATGTAGATGACATGCTTGTTGCAGGATCTAACATGTAGGAAATAAATGTGCTCAAAAGAAAATTGGCAAATTCATTTGCAATGAAGGATTTGGGAGTTGCAAAACAAATCCTTGGTATGAGAATAACTAGAGACAGTAAATATCGCAAATTAACATAGTCTCAGAATGAGTACATACAAAAGGTGTTGAAAAGATTTAATATGCACAATGCAAAACCAATTAGTACACCTTTTGCTAGCCATTTCAAACTTAGTAAGAAAATGTGCCCAAAGACCCAAGAAGACATGGATTATATGTCTAAAGTTCCATGTGCATCAACAGTTGGAAGCTTAATGTATGCAATGGTCTGCTCAAGGCTTGATATTGCACATGCAGTGGGAGTTGTAAGCAGGTACATGAACAATCCAGGAAAGGAACATTAGATGGCAGTGAAATGCATTCTCAGATATTTGAAAGGTACCACAAATCAAGCATTATGCTTTGGTGGTTCAAACATTTCTTTATAGGGATATGTTGATACAGATATGGCAGGTGACAAAGATAATAGGAGGAGCACTACAGGATATGTATTTACTGTAGGTGGAACAACTGTTAGTTGGATTTCAAAAATCCAAAGTGTTGTTGCACTTTCAACAACGGAAGCAGAGTATGTTGCTACTACAGAGGCTAGTAAAGAAATGATTTGGTTACAAAGGTTTATGGGTGAATTGGGTAAGGAGCATGATATGGGCACGTTATACAATGATAGCCAAAGTGCCTTTCAACTTGCAAAGAACTCAACATTTCATTCCAGGACTAAACACATACAACTCAAGTACCATTTCATACGATCAGTGTTAAAGATGGAGAGTTGAAGTTGGAAAAGATACACACTAGCCAGAATCCTGCAGATATGCTAACAAAAGTTGTAACGAGGGAGAAACTGAGAATATGCTCAGTTTCAATTGGTCTTCAAGGATGATGATGAAGATGAGAAACATCTAGGTCCAAAGAGGAGTCATTGTCCAGCAAATGAAGTAGCAGTGGAGTTGCTACAATCATTCTCCAAGTGGGAGATTGTTGGGTGTGGAACATGATTATTTAGAGGTCTCTGTTTCAGCTGGATGTATACCCCAGGAATTTTGTACATCCCTACACACGGGGGTTCAGGGGGGTCGATCCCCCCTGGCGGGGGGTCTGGGGGCCAGCGGAGGTGTCGGGGGTAGTGCCCTTGAAGCTAAAAACTGATGTAAAATTGCCTTGTTAAAGTATAGTAATTTCTAGTCAATCTGGGCCATTCATTAGGTGGATGATTTGACGGTATAACTTATGTTTAGTTTAGGGTTTTTTTCCCTAGAAGGCAACCCCTCTCTTTGTATGAGGGCATTGTATTTTTGAGGCTGTGTATTCTTTGAGTGAGAAACAGAGAGGTGAGTCTGGAAGAGAAAACAGAGGATATTACAATAGATCTGTTGTAGGTTGTGTCTCTTCATTTTGCTGGATAATAGAAAGGAAGGACTAGCTATTTGGGGTGGACGTAGCCCAAATTGGGGGAATCACGTATATCTGTGTCTCTCTGGTTTTATGCATTTTCTATGTTTATATTTCTGCAATATTCTATGCGTTCCATTGCTCTATAATATATAAATTTCTAACATGAAAGATATATGAAAAAACAAATATTTGCACAACAAAAACAACAATTTATTTTGTAGCACATCTAGATTGACTTTATTCAAGCAACTTCAGGGAGTTCAATTTTTGCACAAGTGTAAGAGTAGGGCTCTATGGCTAATTCAACATGTGTTATATGATTAAAGGGGCTAGTTTGGTTAGCAAGAGATTCAAGGAACACCATTGAAGACCAAGGCTACACTGTAGGGGACATTTTCCTAGTTTTCAGGACAGATAAAGGAGAAGTTATTGAAGACCAGCAGGAGGGTTATGGACATCACCAAGGTTGAATTTTAGGAGGAGAAGTTTTCAAATATCAAATTTAATTCCTAGTTTAGGTTGTTACTATCATAATAAGGAGTTGTACTCCTAATTGTATTAGGACTCTAAGACTGTTAGATAACTGCTACTTGTAATTAATAGTATGTTAGAGGTATGAATAGGTGTCAAGCTAGGAAATTTGAATTCCCCTCATGTTGGATCAGGGAATCCAAGATTGTAATGATAACTCTATAAAGGACAAGAGGTGGAATGCCTCATGGTTGGCAATTTTCAAAAGAAACAATCATACTGTGTTATTGTGGGAGACTGTGTTTTTATGTTAATATAGAGATTTTAGCTTCACTACTCAGGATTCAGAGAGATTTTTAATGTTTTATTTTCTCATGGTTTTCTTCATTTACTCACTTGTAGCGGCATGAACACACGTTACTTAGAATTCATTGATAATGCTCTAACTTCCTTCATGTGTTTATAAACTATGTTCCTTGCATTACGTATCCCTTTTGTTGATATATTAAAACTCCTTATGCCCTGACTTCCATGTTATGTTGATCTTGCTGTGATACTGAAACATATTCTGACTCCATAAGCTCAATAGATGTTTATTTATTGTGTTCAACCATTTATATTTTTTCACTTGTTTTTTCCATATAGTTAGCCATCTAATCCTTAACTTAAAATCTTTAACCTAGTGAGAGAGCCCTCTCAGGTTGAGGAGGCTAAGCCTCAACCAAAAGTTTGGTTTGAAATAGTTACTCAAAGTCTTCCTAATCAGAAGCCTATTAGGGGCTGATTTTGTGATAAAAAAACCAACGTGGAAAAACAACACCCTACACTCCATTATTCACAGAGAATGAAAAATAATCCTCCTCTTCCACCTGAGAAAACTCCTGGCCATTGTCAGAAGAAAAAAAAGGTGTATACTAACGAATATAGTACTTTAGGAGCTACTACTTCTGTTCCTCCACTTGAATTAGATCCACCATAATCATCCTTTCATGTGAGTACTAAAATCGAGATTACTTATTCATTAGCTCGTGAGTTCGACACAGTCGAAATAGAAGCACCTGAAATCTCATTATCTGAGGTTGTTTAACCTAACTATACTAAATTAGAGAAAAAACAACTTGAGGTACCTTAGTTACCTACACCTATTACTTCAGGACCTTCCTCTTCTCTTGCTCTGCCTCAGACCCAACCTCCACCTATACATCTTGGACCCGACGGTGAACTGCTTCCTCCTAGTCTTGTAAGTATTGAAGAGATTACTAAGGAATATCCTCAACCCTTCTCTCTTATCCTCAACCTTTATGCCTATATTACCTTGTTTGAATTATTTTTATTGTTAATTTTTAGAATTTATCAAACCAACATGGAAAAACAACACCCTACACTTTGTTTTTCACGTAGAATGCAAAATAAGCCTCCTCATCCACCTGAGGAAACTCCTGGCCGTTGTCAGAAGCAAAGAAAAGGCATAGACTATCAAATATAGTACTTTAGGAGCTACTACTTCTAGTCCTCCACCTGAAATAGATCCACCAGAACTATCCTTTCCTATGAGTACTAAACCAAAGTTTACTTCTTCATTAGCTTGTGAGTCTGACATAGTTGAAATAAAAGCACCTAAAATCTCATTACTTGAGGTTGTTGAACCTAACTATACTAAATTAGAGAAACCACAACCTGAGGTTATACAACTCGAGGCACCTTAGTTATCTACACCTATTACTTCATGACCTTCCTCTTCTCTTACTCTATCTCAAACCCAACCACCAACTATATATCTTGGACCCAATGGTGAACTGCTTTCACTTGTTCTTGTGAGTATTGAAGAGATTCCTAACGAATATCCTCAACCCTTCTCTCCTATCTGGTAGGGACTCATTTTTATCAGGCCCATCCTTTTTGTTGTCCTCATACTTCATCACAAGCTCCTTTGTCTGGTTCATTTCCTTTCAACTCACCTTTGATTTTCCCCCAAAAACCCCCCTTTGGGACAATTAACCATGACAAAATATGCTATGGTTTCTCACCCTGTATCTACTTCTATGAATGAGACAACCCATGTTGCAACTTCATCCATGTTTGTAACATTGTGAGAGACACATTTTTATGGTGGCCCATTTGTCCCGCTTAGTTACCAATCTTTGTATGGCACCTTTTCTGGCACACCATCTAGTCCATGGACCTCTCCCATGTCATCTAAATCTGGAATTATACCTAGAACTTCTTTTATGAGTACTACAGAGTTTTCTCTTCCTCCTCCATCTACTCCTATGATTCAACAACATATTGGTCCTTATGTTAGTGGGTACGAAGGCCTGCAACAACCCAATCCACCTCGTATTGGGAACCCTCCTCTTGGGGGCTAGTTTCCTGCATATAATCCTCCTCTTTCAGTAGGGGGGAAACCTGTTGCAAGAATATTTCCATCTCCTCAAGTTAGTGCTCAGCCTCATTTGAGTCCTCTACCTTCAGGAATCTCTGCTAATATTTGAAAACCTACCATGTTCGTTCAACCTAGTTTGGTTGTGGCTTCATCTTTAATCTCTCAACTTATTCCACCTACATCTCAGATTCCTATTCATAGACCTCTATCTCAACCTATTCAAGATCAAGCTAATGTAATCCAACCTTTGTAGGCTGCATCTTCAACTCAACCTATTCCATCGGTATCTGGCACCTCACAAGCCATGTATACCCAACTTTTTCAAGGTAACTTACAATCACAATCACTTGTTCAGGCCATTGCTAAAATTAAAGTAGGTCATAATTTATATGGTATAGTGTAACCACAACCTAACCAACCTTATGTTGGGATGATGCAAAATACCACAAGGAAACCATATCAACCATATCAAGGTGTACCTCTAATAGCTTATGGTCATCAAATCCAAACCCAACCGTTTCAACCTTTACAAGGTTATCATGGATTTGGGAAGCAAGGTTATGTATATACTAGTTATAAAAATCCTCCCTACCCCATGACACAAATACCTATTGCTTAGGCTATCCCATCTTACCCAAGGTATCCCCCTCCGTACCAAAAAAGTAAGTTTCCATTCGTAACAACTCTTGAATTTCCAGATCTGACCAGGCTCACCAATGATGCCATTTCTCATTCTCCTTGGTGGTCGACTATTCCCATGAAATAGATCAGTGATATCCCTAGTTTCTACAAAAATATTGGAGAAGACCCATCTACACATGTGATGAATTATCATTTATGGTGTTCTTCAAACTCTCTCAATGATGAATTTTTCCATTTGCATTTTTTCTAGTGCACACTCACCAGTACGACTATAAAATGGTATATTAAACTACCATGATATTCATTCGATAATTTCATCACCTTGGCTACAAAATTCCTAACACATTTCCAATTACCCATTCGATATGAGACTGGAACTAAACTTTTAACCAATTTCAAACAAACTGATTCCGCTCAGATATCCGATCACATTCATGAGTGGTGATGTCTTCATTGTTTAGCTAAAACTTTTGTTCATGATCAATTGTTAGATGAATGGTTCCTTAAGTCTCTATTACCATCCATTAATGAAGATGTTTCTAAGGGTGGAGTTGTGATTGAAGAGTAGGTAATTGTTTGTGCCTAGTATTTAGATCTTATGTATACCCAACCTGACATGCTCTATGATAAAATACCTAATGATATGCGACCTTCCAATAATGTTCTTCAACCTCTAAGCAAAGAATCACATGTCGCTGATGGCTTTTAGCTTAAGGGGGCCTAACCTAGGTTTAGTGTTAGTTAGCTAAACAAATCCCTACACTAAAGGCCCTTTCGGCATCATCGCATGGAGCACGGACCGAAGTCTCACTTGAATCAGTATGGGGGGATGCTGGAACCAAGTTTCCGCACCTTGAGATGGTTGTGATGTCATTTTATTCCCTTTAGTCCTGCCTTTGCATAGGTCACTTCGCTCTAGGGTTTGGCAGATAAGCCTTCACTTTCATTCTTCAATACCTACATGAAAGGGTTTGGTTGTCCTTTGTGCAACCCTAACCCTTGATCTAGATCCTTTCACGCTACCAAGGAAGCGTGCTGCGTAGATTCCTAGATTAGTCCAAGTGTCTTATTTATCTTAATAGTTACTCATAGTTAGCACTGAGAAAAAATATATTCTTATATGCGTTTAGTTATCCAACATAATCATATACATTTGCACATCACATAAGAATTATTAATGAACTTCATAAATAAAATGATAAGATGCATTAGTCAGAACAAAGACAAAGAAATTGTGAATACTTATCTTTACTAATCTCTTCCAAGTGATTATAGACTCTATTTACCCTGCGCACACAGCTGCAGGGGTCCGCACACTCAGTTACAGACTTCTACTCTAGGCCTTTGCTCACTCAACTGTAGAGCCTCTACCTACACTATGACCCGAAACTTAGACTTCTTACTTCAGAGCTATCACTCTCTTACATCGTCTTCATCAATTGATTACCCTAACTACTTAGAGCTTGGATCTTTTTATACAATCCCATGGTCCACAGACCATGGGTAGATCTCTTATAGCTGACTTTACTTTACAAAACTAAGGGTGGATAACCCTTTATGACTTATAACACCTATGCACTCTGTGACCACAAAATGCAAAGTCTCTACCATTTTATTACAAAATTTGACTCAAACATGGGATTTTAGCCCCAAAGCTGCCCTTTGGGGGATCTTGTTCCCAACATGCGCCCAACACAAACATCATGACTTGCCCTCAAGTCACTCGGTAGGCGTAGAGATCTTTGCGTGAAGTCCTTCCAACTCAACCCATATGATTACAACTTTGGCCGTGCACTGAGATGTCGCCTGCTTTGCATTTTCTACTATCTTCTCGGTCACTACTCCTGCATTGTCAGCTTGATGATTTTGTTACGTTGCCTACAGAGATGCAATCTTACCTTTGATACTCCCTGTTACTGCATAAGCCTCATCCAACTGGGGACTTAGTCTCACCTTGAGCACTACTTCCTTGTGCAGCATTGTGCCCGCCTATTCCTTAAGCTACTTGGCCTCCTGCAGCTTGCCTAGTATCTGTGTTAGCGCGATGGTTCATGCTATGCCCTTAACCTCATCGTAGCACTGTTGTAGTTGGTGTGCTTTTGTCTCTAGCCTCTGTACATTGGGGTCCTCCTGCAAGCTTGTTAAGACCTCAAATGACTGCTCGAAAAGTTGCATGAAATCTGCTATTGCACTGTCCACCACCGCTACTACTTCTATGACAGTGGCCACCCACTGTTCCTTCACTTCTCGCAGAGTTGAAGGCTGGGCCCTCAACTGTAACTCTGTAATTTGTAGGTTCAACTCCAACTAATCATGCTACATCTTAGTTAGAGTGTCATGCACCCATGTGGCCAACTTACGGATGTGTACCTCGACTGGCTCCTCCTTCGAAATGGTAAACTTTGGGGCCATTTTGCATGCCTCCTCAATGACCTACAAAATGTTCTTTCTTTGATTGGTCGCCTTGGTTTCAATGGTGATGGCAACATTTCTCTGCTGGGCCATCTGCTCCTTATTGATCCACTATTCGTTGATCACCTAGAGGGTGCAGTGCTCTCAGGCCCTTAGTTCTACAATTACTCCATCCTGCAAGAGCACTGCCAGGTTCAATCCGAATCCCTTTAAGGTGATAAAAGTGGGCCTATCAGCCTCATTCTCTATGTTCAGTGCTCAATCTGGCAACATTATCGCACTAGAAGTCTTCATGTGCAGCATATCGACAACCTTTGAATTGTCGATAGCCAGGCTGGTAGACACCATACTAGCATGCAATGCGTGGCTCTGCAACTCATGCAACCCTTTCTGGATGGCCCTTAAGATGATCTACTACTATTGTTCAAACTGTTCTAGGGCCTCCACGGTGACATCCCTTATTGTGTCACCAATATTGTGTAAATCGCCCTATGTTTGTGTGATGGGGTCCAACGAGGTCTTGGTCACCTTTGATTTCTTCCTGGGCCCTCCTTTCTCAGCTCTCTTGGGTGCTTGATGCGCCCAAATGTCTCCTAAGGGTCTGTACCATGCTGTTCATCTGTTTCTTCCTTTGTCTCAAGTGAAGGCGACCTCATAGAGCCTTTCTCTGTCCCACCTGTCTGCTTCGCAGCCTCACGCTTTGCTTGAGCCTTATTAGCTACCTCCTTTTTCCTCTTCTCAGCTAGTTGTGTCATCTTAAGCTTGGCCTCCTCCTTTTTCTTTTGTGTGATAGAATTTCTTCCTCCTATTGCAAAATTTGTTGTAGAGCGCCACTCTGTCGGCCATTGATTAAGCACTGCATCAATGGCATCATTGGCTTCCAGATATGGCAAGTGATACCATTTTTGCACAGGGTCGTTCTGTGCCTTGATGGATACTCGATAGAAGTATGCCTTAAATTTAGTATAGCCCTGTAGGTTGGCATACACCATAGGTGACAATCACGGCTTGTGATTGATGGCCATCCAAATGTTCATTTCCATCAAGATCCAAAAGATTTGTTGTCCCTGACTTGCTATGCATCCTTGGTTGCCCACAACGAAGTATACTTCGCTAATTCAGGGAGGTCTAGCGTGACTAAAGTGAACTAGCTATCCTCTGGCAGCTCCCACGTTACTAGAAAATTTGACAACAAGAGCCACACGTAGTGGAATGTCTTATTGAGCTCTTGTGCTTCGCGACAATTTGCCAGGAACTCTCCGCAAAGGTAGTCTGACTAGTTGAACTGTACTCCATCAGCATACTGTGCTGCAAACGTGATGACAGACGTCACCACCTCATCGACTCAACACTTCCTCATTACCTTCCTTGCTAATATCTGTGCAGCTACCTTCATAGGGGAGTCATAGATACTGGATATAGAATATTCAGGTGGCTTATTCACTAGTTAAAATTTTTCCTTCATTGACTCCGCGAGAGCCTATTCGCCACCTTTTCTACCAAAGATCATGGCTAGATTCTCTCCTGTATATGGCAGTCACGTTATCTGATGAATCAACCTATCTATGATAGGTATTGACTCCTCTAGCCACAGACACCCATCATGCACCAAGCACAACAACTCTGTGATAACCAAAACCGTCATCGGTGTATAGTTGTAGTGCAACACCCAGAGTAGGTTGAGAAACCTTTCCTTTTCTACTCCCTTGAGCCACCTCCGCGACTCCAATACGGTCATTCCTGAATTCGTATCAATGATACGGTGTTTCAGCTACTCGGTTGCTAGAAGTGGGAAATTCTCATGGTCTGCCAAGTCCGAGTCTTCAAGTTTGAGTAGCAGCAGTCGTGCCAAGCATGGACCATCGAAAACAATGTTGTTCAACAACAGAGGGATTTACAGGGGAGTCTTACTCTCATCAATGTCCTTCAGCACCTTGGACTTAAGCTTGCACAGAGGGACATACTCCGACAACTGAGTAACAGGTTATGCACCCTGGGTCTCAACTTCTTCAATTTTGACTCCCACATCCTCATCGTCCATCGGGATGTCTTCAATGTCTTCTTCCTCTAGTTCCAAATTTATGGCCTTTCCTTTCTCCTGTGTGGTGGGTTTTTGTGGGTTTCTCCTTGGCAATACACGCACCGATATAGTAGGTTGCTTGCCCTTCTTATCTTTCACGGCTTCTTTGATGGGTGTCGGTGATTTAGGGACCTCAGTGAGCACCTCGGTGACCTCTGGAACAACTACTTCTGCCTCTATTTCCATTTCTTATGCCGACTCCTCTACTACTTGTTCAGTATTTATAATTTCTACGAGTGATGACATAATGCTTTCTAACAGTGCTTGTGTCATCTCTGGAAAGTTTGCAAATGTGGGAGTCTCTTTGAAAGTCTTGAAGAATTCTCATTTCATGGGTGCCTGAGAGCTCAAAAACTCAATTCTCAAAATGGAAAGTGTTTTTCGCTGGACAACCACTTGTAATTTATAGGGCATTTTGAATTCAAATCCGACCATTCCCCCCAAATTCAGTCCATTAATGCTAGATTGGCAACAAATTTTCAAAGATTTGAGCCACAAATTTCATCTTAAATGGTTGTCATCTGCTCCATTTGGCCGCATTTCAACCATCAAATCATGAATAGTGACTTTAATGGTCACTTTTCGACCGACCTGTGCGATTTCTCCCTGGGTAGCGCAGCTCCCTTTGCACTGCTACAGACCCTATGACACTTCCTTGTTTCACACAATCCTCCAATCGCATAGCTCCCCAACCCGGGTTTATAGTCCCACACCTCCTTTTAGCTACCTGGAGCACTAAGATTTTGCTACCTTCATCTAGTCAGATGGTCAGACCGTCGATGTATGGCTTCAATCGATTACTATTCACCTTTCCTAGGAAGGGATCTCCATTCAATTTGACTAGCTATACTGCTCCTCCGTCGGTAATCTCCTTAATGACATAAGGCCCTAACAAGTGCATCCTAAACTTCCTTGGAAATTTATCAAACTTACTATCATATAACAAAACCATGTCATTTACCTTAAAGGTATGCAGCTTAATATGTCGATCATGTGATGCCTTTGCGCGTTGCTTTTGGACCTGTTGGTGAAATCCAGCTAGAAATCTCTCCTCCTCAAGCTCATCTAGCTGTACGAGCCTCTCTTCCAAGGCTCCGAAATCCGTCAACTTATGAGTGTTGTTATGTGTAGGATATGCACAATATATTCCATAGGCATTACCACTTCAACACTATAGACAAGCCTAAAGGGGGTTTGTCTAATCAACTTCTTGCATGTGATTCGATAGGTCCATAGTACTACAGGCATGTGTAGGTCCCAATCACTTCACTGAGCATTGCAAACCTTGGTCAACACGTTCTCCAACACTTTATTAAATGCTTCCACTATCCCATTAGCCTGCGGGTGATAAGGCATGCTCTTCTGGTGATATACCTGAAATTCCTCTGTTAGCACATTGATCTTCTCATTTAGAAAGTGTGTACCATGATCACTCATCAAGATCTTTGGATAACCAAATTGCGTCAATACATGTACGTGAAACTCCTTCTTCCAATCCAGGTAGACTAGGATTTGTGCAGTGACCATCTTTTCCTTCAATACATCTAGGCTCTTCTTACAGTCTCTATTCCAGCAAAACGTGACGTCCTTCTTTAACAATTTCTCCATAGGCATGGTGATCTGGGCATAGCCTTTGATAAAATTTATGTAATATCCCATATGTCCCAGGGTAGCATGCAACTGTTTCACACTCCTCGGTGCTTCCAAGTTCAGTATCACTGTGATCTTAGTGGGATCTACCATCAGTCCCTGTCTGTAGACCACATGACCCAATATGGTCCCAAAATGAACACAAAATAGACATTTCTTCAGGTCATGATCTCGTATCTTCGATAGGTATCCAGCATCAGGTGAAAATTTGATACATGGTGTTTCACCAGCCCAAATACAGTCCAATCACCAAATTATACTTTCAAGAACTTATGAATAAACTCCTTAAACGTAGTAATGACTACACACGAGAAAATTGCAGGCGTAGTCTTCAATCCTAATGACATTACAATGTACTGAAAACAACTCCACTTAGTTGCAAAGGTCGTTTTTCTCCTATCCTTTGACGCGATTTTGATATGGTGGTACCCAAAGAACCCATCAGTGAAGGAATATGCTTCTTGGCCCCCTACATTGTCCAACACTTCATCAGTGAATGGAGTCAGGAAAGGATCATGTACACAAGCGTCTTTCAACTTTCTGAGATACACGCATATCCTTATTTCATCCTTTTGCTTCTTCTCTTGTACCACCATAGGGATTACCTAGTCAGATTCTTCCACAGGCTCAATAATGCATGTCGTGAGCATCTTATCTAGCTCTAAGGGAACCTTTTCCTTGTACTTCAGATTGAGATGGTAAGGTCTTTGCTTAATCGGCTTCAAGTCGGGTTTTAACGTGATCTCAAGGAAAATATTTTTCAGCTGCACATGGATCTATTGAACCCCCAGATTTGGATCTTGCATTGGTGTTTCATGCAGCTTCATTGCGACCTCCAAGGCCTCTTCCTGAGTTGTTATCATCTGTTGCGACAGTGCAACCCTTAAGTGTGGCAGGAGTGAAGCCACAAACCACTTGCGATGCTGTTTGTCTGTTAGGTTCATGTTAGCTTCATGGATTGTACACTTCAACATATGATCAAGTTCCCAAGGTGTCTTGCCTGGTTGCATCGCGATTTATTTGAACCCTATAATAGATTGTGGTTCAGATTTAGGCCTATTGAATTCTCTATTCAATGTTGTCTAGATGTCTGCCACTCCAACATTTGGGTTATCATTAGCATACTTGATATACCAGGATAGCACGTGATCTTGCAGAGCACTAACCTATGTCACCTTCTTCATGTTGTAGTTTGTAATGCCCTGAGTTTCCCATATAACTCTCACAACAAACCAGAATTGGTCTGGGTCCTTATTCCCCAAGCCTTTGAACAAAGGTAGCTTCACTGAAATTGCCATACTAAACTACGGTGGAGGTGGAGGTGGCACGGGCAAAGTCGCAGGTGACGGTGGTGAAGTTGAAGGCAGTGTGGGTGGAGGTGGTATTAGCGGGAATCCTTGCCTTATTAACTGAATATTACTTTGCATAGAAACTTGTGTTATTCCCTCCTCGTCACCTCATGGAGGTGAAGTCAACGAACTATATTCAGGACCCTTTTTCCTTCATTTCTGTAAGTTTTTCCGCTTCATGTAGCCCCAAACATGAAGGTATTTGGATAACCCGTTTTTTGCACAATAACATTTTTATCCAAGTATTCAAAGATTTCATGTACTTACCTCTCCGTCCTTTGAAAAACGCCACTCCACCTCGTTGTATCTGACTAATGTGTCGACCGCAAATTCAGTTACAAATCCTCCTATGACATGATCGAACCAGTGATTGACAACGCGGGCAATCTTATCCTCCGATGCTTCCAAACTTCGCACTAGCTCCGAGGTCCGCACAATAGGACCGTCAAGTTTCCACCTTCCTTGGCTATCTGCTAGCTTCACAATCCACTCATATAGCTCAATCGGAAAGGAGAAAAAAAATATCTCGTCATCTCCGTATACAAGTACCTTTCTAGCCACTGTTTCTTTGTCAGTCGTAGGCTTTTGTTCTCTTGTGCCCTAAATTCGTAGATCTTCCTATCCAACCAATCTCCAATCCCTTTCTTAGTTATATTCCAGCGATAAGACATCACACATCTCTTATGCATATTCTAGTCCTGGTAACAGAACCATTTGTTGGCTTAAGGGGGCCTAACCGAGGTTCAATGTTAGTTAGCCAAACAAATCCCTACACTACTGGCCCTTTCAGCATCAGCCCACTGAGCGTGGACCGAAGTCTCACCTGAAGAAGTATGGGGGGATGCTAGAACCAAGTTTCTACACCTTGAGATGATCTTGATGTCATTTTATTCCATTTATTCTTGCCTTCATGCAAGTCACTTCGCTCTAGGGTTTGGTAGACAAGCCTTCTCTTGCATCCTTCAATACCTCTGTGAAAGGGTTTTGTTGTCCTTCGCATAGCCCTAACCCTTGATCTAGACCCTTTCATGCTGCTAAGGTAGCATACCGTGCAGATTCCTAGATTAGTCCAAGTGTCTTACTTATCTTAATAATTACTCACAGTTAGCACTATGTAAAAAGATATTCTTATATGTGCTCAGTTATCCAACATAATCATATACATTCGCACATCACATAAGAATTATAAAGGAAATTCATATATAAAATGATAAGATGCATTAATTGAAACAAAGACACACAAATTTCAAAATACTTCTCTTTATCAATCTCTTCCAAGTGATTACTGACTCTATTTACCATGCGCACATAGCTGCAGGGGTTCATGCACTCAGCTGCAGACTTCTACTCTAGGCCTCTTTGCACTCAGTTGCAGAGCCTCTACCTATGCTACATCCTAGAACTTAGGCTTCTTACTTCAGAGTTGCCACTCTCTTACATTGTCTTCATCGATTGATTACCCTAACTACTTAGATCTTAGCTCTTTTTATACAATCTCATGGTCTGCGAACCATGGGTAGATCTCTTACAGCCAAATTTACTTTACAAAACTAAGGGTGGACAACCCTTTACGAATTATAACACCTATGCACTCTTTGACCACAAAATGTGGATTCTTTACCATGTTATTACAAAATTTGACTCAAACATGGGCTTTTAGCCCCAAAACTGCCCTTCTGGGGATCCCATTCCCAACAATGGCATGATTGGTTCTGTTGGATAGTTTTCGATGAGTAAAACATCTAGTTCAACTCTTATTGTGGCTGCCCTGTAGGTTTTAACCCCATACAGAAATTAGCTGCATACGAATTCCAAAACACAGAAAAAATAAACAATGTGAGAGCATAACACATAAAACACATATACACAAAGATTTTCCCACTGGATCCCAAAACCAAGACTACCAGCTTGATTTTTCATTATGTTCCTTTGAATGTTATAGTACATATTTATACATGTCGAAGCATCCAATACCATGGACCGAAAGCCATCACATCCAATACCATGGACTAAAAAGCATCGCGTCCAATACCATGGACCGAAAAACTATCGCATCCAAAAAACATGTGCAAAAATCATGCACAAAACCATACGTGGGTCCGCCCAACCTAACATAGGGTCCAAAATCAAAATTTTCTGGAGCGCTGCCCTGGACCCCATAAAGTGGGGTTACGAGTACCCCTCAAACCCCTTGTTAATTACGTGGAAAGAATATAACACAACCCAACATTCTCCCACTTGTTGTTTTCTTTACACAGGGGGGCCACAGGAGACCTTAGTCATTTTTCCAGCCCTAAAACGCCCATTGTTTCTCTACACCAGGAGAACTTCTCAAAGCTCACAGATTTTTTCAATGCATCTGCAATATTCTTCAAAGTGTCCACCTTTACCAGCAACACCTTTTTGTCTTCTATCATATCCCTCACAAAGTGATACTGAACATCAATGTGCTTTGTCTTTGAATGATATGCAGGGTTATTTGCCAAGAAAATTGCACTTAGGCTATCACATTCTATTGTTATAGCTTCCTATACTAACCCAATACTTGGACACAATCTCTGCAACCAAACTACTTCCTTGCTTGCATGAGTGGCTGCCATGTATTATGTCTCTGTAGTTGATAGTGCCACTACAGATTGTTTCTTACTCATCCAACTGACTACATCTCCAAATAGGTTAAACACATACCCACTTATAGATCTTCTCTAATCCAGATCTCCAGCCTAGTCTGCATCAACAAATCCATGAATATCCAATACTATGTCCAATCCTGCGCTTCCTTGGTAGCACAAACCATAATCACTAGTGCCACGCAAATGCCTGAAAGCCTGCTTCACTGCTGTCCAATGCTCCTTTCCTACTTTTGACATAAACCTGCTCAGTACTCCCACTGCATGTGTAATGTCTGGTCTAGTATAGACCATTGCATACATCAGGCTACTAACTGCACTTGCATATGGAACACGGGACATATCTTCTTCCTCTTCTTGTGTCTTGGGAAACTGTTCAGCATATAACTTTACACCTACAGGAATAGGAACCTTCATTGGTTTACTATCCTGCATATTAAACCTCTGCAATATTTTCTCGACATACTTCCTTTGGTTTAACCAGAGCTTCCTGTTTTCTCGATCTCTTTTAATTTCCATGCCCAAAATATAGTTTGCAGCACCAAGATCTTTCATGTCAAATTTGGAGGACAATTGGGTCTTCAAATCTTGGATAATTTCTTTGTCATTTCCAACCAACAACATATCATCCACATACAAGACCAA